>ML382614.1:0-11048 GCA_005239525.1 Nicotiana knightiana | reverse complement strand
ACTCAACATCATGGCGCACAGCCGTATCAAACTCAACATCATGGCGCACAGCCGTATCAAACTCAACACAATGGCGCACAGCCGTATTAAACTTAACATCATGGCGCACAGCCGTATCAAACTATCAAACAACTTATAAAGTAATATTTTCTTTTTGTTGTACTTTAATTAAAATAATATATTTGCGGTTGGTCTAAGACCACCGATTCCGCCAAGCGCACGCTTGTTCCAACACATGGACCAGGCAGAAAAACACATTTTTAAAACGGTTTTTAGAAAAGCAAGTATCAAAGCTTAAAGTCTCACTTACCTCGCTAATAGGGAAGTTCCCCAACCTTGCAACGCCTTGAACACCAACCAAATGGCCTTCAATAGCCTCAATCTATCCAAAATATTAAATAATACGGCCTAATTAATAAATTATCGTACACAAAATAGGCCAACAGTAGTACTTCAAAAGTACCGAAACAGTAGTTCTTCACAAGCTATACCATCACTTATAACATATAGTTTATATTACTTTATTATTGCCTTCATATTACTTGCAATCATTACACCATGATTGACAATTATACTTTATGTACTTAATAATTAGCAATCCAGCACTATAACTCTTAAATTGATTCAATTCCACTGTTTAAGTATACGAAAATCAATGTTCGTCCAAAATCCCCATCTCGTATTTATTCTTGCAACAATCAACAGTTCCCTCATTGTTATCCAGTCACCATTCAATCATTATATCTTCATAAACCATAATAAAAGTTGTAATCAATATCCAAAATCCATGTACCATTGTAAGAATTAATACCTGCAGCTTTTGTTTTCTTCCACAATTTTGGTTATTCTGTATATTAGGTCTTTTTATGTGGGCCACCAGAAAAAAAAAATATATATATATATATATATGGGCCTAGCTCTAACTTTTTACTATATATTTTATCCCAACTACTTTATTATCCAACCAATAGATGTAATAATAAATTAGACCCACTAACTATTAAAATAAATTTTAAAACTCTTGAGTTAACGAGTATATATAAAATTTTCGGTTATTACAAGGCACTCTTTTACTTTTTAAGCTTTTAATTAGAACCGCCCATTTGTAAAGAAAAGGGGCAATTAGGACAATTTGGTATCAGCTACCTTCAGCTATAAATAAAAAGCTAAACCGAAGAAGAGGGACAAGCTCTTCATTCGAAGTTCTAAAACCACACTTTCTCTACCATCTCTCTAAAATACTCTCTTAAATAAAAATATATCTTAAAAAACTATGGAGCATTCAAACGAGCTACAAGATCAGGTATACTTATTCATAGTCATGTATAACTAAACTTTTATATTCCTTATAATCTCTTGAATATCATAACTGTTTATCATGTTATAGTACTGTTATAAAGAACATCTTGAGAAAGCTTGCCATGTCTAGTAATGCTGAGAGTAGTTAAGCCCGGACTATGCCATCCTAAGTCGAAACCGGTAGGCAAGGAAGCCGTTTAGGGGAGTAGACAGAGTTGAGGCGTTGTTAGGGTAAATGATTGAAGCAAGAAAAGCATGGTAGTGGCCAGAAAAGATTGTTCAGAATAACTTATTAAAGGATGATAGACTTTATGATAAACAAAGAGGTTAGAAGGAATATGTTTAGTAAACACATGATAAGAATAAATATAAATACATATCTAATGAACAACCACAAATATCTAATAGATGAGAATAATAATTACAAAATACACATATTATATACCTTTAAACAACTTAATAACGGTATTAGAAGAAAAATTTATGATATTTTGGTTACTTTTGAAATAATAAAGATAATGGAACAAGGATGGACAGAACTAATTATATCAGAGGATATAGACGAATTAGATTTATATGAACTAGGTTTATATTCAGATTAATGATCAGCTACGAATATCTCCAGTACTAGTTACAAACTTTAGAAAATATAAATTTATTAGAAAAATTATTAAAATATAATATAGAAGAATATCAAAAAACTCAAGATATCCAAGACATAGAATATATAGGAGAAAATATAAAGGAAATTTCAAGGTTAATTCCGCTAGCTGCAAGATATTATGAAAAGACGTTAAGATCATAATAGGGACTTCCCCATACGCAAACAAATGGTATCAGAGCTAAGAAAAGTAAATTATTATTAAGCATTAGTTCAATAAATAAAACTATGGACAATAACAATAAAAACAATAGTACAAAACTGCAACCCAGTAAAAAACAAATACCTATAAACAATAAGTCAATTACAGATATTAGGCAGATTAAAATAAATAAAAAATTAAGGAAAGTAAAAAAGAAACTAAAGAAACTATACCCAAAATATGAATATTTAAGTATTACTAAAATAGATAATACTAGGCTATCCCAATTAATAGATACTATATCTAAAATAGAATACAAATATATTTACTATCTTAAAAATAAAAATGAATAACGATAAAAAAATATAAACAACATCTTCTTGAAAGCATTAGGGAAAAAAGACAAGAATTAAAACATAGAAAAAACAGATTAAACCCATATTATATACCTTTAAACAACTTAATAACGATATTAGAAGAAAAATTTACGATATTTTGGTTACTTTTGAAATAATAAAGATAATGGAACAAGGATGAACAAAACTAATTATATCAGAGGATGTAGACGAATTAGATTTATATGAACTAGCTATGAATATCTCCAGTACTGGTTACAAACTTTAAAAAATATAAATTTATTAGAAAAATTATTAAAAGATAATATAGAAAAATATCAAGAAACTCAAGATATCCAATACTTAGAATATATAGGAGAAAATATAAAGGAAATTTCAAGGTTAATTCCGCTAGCCGCAAGATATTATGAAAAGACATTTAGATCATAATAGGGACCTCCCCATACGCAAACAAATGGTATCAGAGCTAAGAAAAGTAAATTATTGTTAAGCATTTACTTCAATAAATAAAACTATGGACAAACACTAAAAATAATAGTACAAAACTGTAACTCATTAAAAAACAAATACCTATAAACAATAAGTCAATTACAGAAATTAGGCAGATTAAAATAAATAAAAAATTAAGGAAAGTAAAAAAGAAACTAAAGAAACTATACCCAGAATATGAATATTTAAGTATTACTAAAATAGACAATACTAGGCTATCCCAATTAATAGATACTATATCTAAAATAGAATACAAATATATTTACTATCTTAAAAATAAAAATGAATAACGATAAAAAATAAAAACAACATCTTCTTGAAAGCATTAGGGAAAAAAGACAAGAATTAAAACATAGAAAAAACAGACTAACTACTAATATATTTGCAGGAACTTGCCGCAAATCCTTACTAGCAGAAAAAGAATTATATTAGACCTACAATTACAAATACAAAGCTTAGAATATAAATACCAACACGGTTTATAAATAAATAAAGAAGAATTCGCACTAGAAGAAAAAACATATGAAAATCCAGAAGGATTAAAAATAACAATAATATTTTCTAATTTTGGAAGAAGATACAAGAAAATAGGAAATAACCTAAACATAATGTTGAAAAAGAAACAGTAAAACTAGAAGATAGTTTAACTGCAATGATTAGAATAACAAAAGAAAATGAAGAAATAGATAGAAAACGAGAAATTGAAAAAATATAACAGCAAGCTAAAGAAAAAATACAACAGATAGAGGAAGTAAAAAATACTAAAATAATAGAATTAGAAAAGGAATTAGAAATGCTAAAACAGTTATATGAAAGTAGGCAAAAAGAAAAAGAAAAACGCAAAGAAGAAGAACAAGAGTTAAGACTGACAAATGAAATAGAAAAATTTAAATTACAATTAGAAGAGGAACAAGATAATCCACCAAAAATAAGCATAAACGAAATAAATGAAGAAAGTGATAATGATAATGATCTAGGAGAAAACTATTCAGAAACAAGTGAGACGTATACATAAATTATAGAAAAAACAGAAAAGACAAAAATAAATCCAGAAATAAATACAGAAGATATGAACACCAACAATAAACCAAGTGCATCAGGAGTAAAAAATCCAAAACATCTAAATCCAAGCTACTACAGAATAAGCTATGATTCATATAATAGTAATAAAACATTATGGGATAAAAGGATACATAAGAAATGGACACCAAGGCACACAACTGAACAATGTAATTTTTTAGATCTCGATTGTGTAACAGATATAAATAAAGCAATCCAATTATGGATAGGATATATATCTCAAAACAATTAATAGATAATAAAATAGCAATAACTGAAACACCAGGATACATAGAAAAAACACTCATAGGAACAGTAAAACTATGGTTACAAAATTTAACAAATGAAAGCTTAGATACATTGAGAAGTAATAAAAAACATGATGGTACAGTTGCAACAACAGCTACAGAAATATTGTATAAATATGAAATAGTGATAAGAAATGAATTTAGTAGTATGACAACAGAAATATAAGAACAAAATAAAGAAAAAAACTACAAATAGAAATTTAATGACAAAATTAACAATATGAAATATGTGTTATATAGACGAGTATACTTGTGCATTTAGAGACTATTATTATAAAGGAACATATAGTCCGGATGAAAGTAAAGAAATAAGAAAATTATATTTTACCAAACTACCAGAACCTTTCAGCTCAAAAATAATAAAAAATTGGAATAAAGCAGAATTAGCAGATACCCTAGGATCTCGAATAAAATTTTTACAAAACTGATTTATAGAACTATGTGAAAAATATAAAGAAAATATCAAAATGGATAAAATATTAGTAAAAAATTTTGGCATGTTGCAAAAATAGAACAACACCCCAATTCGGATGCACAGATAAATATTACAAAAAAGGTAAGAGAACAAGAAGATATAAACCATATAATCCAAATATAAGTATAAGAAACCAAGAAGAAGATATTATGTAAAAAATTACAAACATAAAAAAATCATATAAATGAAAGAAAAAACTAAAAGAATGTACTTGTTACAATTTTGGAAAACTAGGACACTTAGCTAAAGATTCCAAATTACCAAAAAATCCAACGAAGAAACAAATTATCGAAATAATAATAGACAATGATAAATATACACAAATGGAATATATAGATTATGAATTAGGAAGTGAAGACAGTATATATGAATTATCAGAAAATGAATTATCAGAAAATGAATTATCAGAAAATGAAAAGGATATAAATAATAACTTAATAGAAGAATCAGATGAAGAGAATTATGACTGAAAAAAATATACAAATCATACAACAACAAGAACACCAAGATGAACAATCTTCAGAACAAAAAATAATATTTGACACCACTATATTTGAGCAAATAAAAGGAAAAGAATTAGATCTAAGCATAGACAAAATACTAGAAGTACCAACAATAAAGAATTGGTTTAAAAGACAAAAAGAAGAATACTACGTAGCAAGCCAAAGGGAACATATAATATACTGTAAATACATTAAAGGTAAAGCCAGAATACCAATCTTAAATAAAAAACTATTAAATAAAAAAATACAAGATATAAAAGCAAAAAACCCAATAAAATACGTACATTTAGGAGGAACAGAGATACTAATAAAATCATGTTTTAGAGAAGGAATAGATATCCCTATAGAAATATACTTACCAGATGACAGAATTGTACAACCTATAGAAAAAAATATAATAAGTGCAGTAAAAGGTAACTTAATATACCAAAAATTTAAATTCATAATAAGTACCAACTGCATCAGATTGTACACCTGCTTGGAGAACTAATTCTACTTCTGCCACCCTTTGTTGCTTCTCATCTTTACCAAATGTGTTAACCATTATTTACTACTGATCTGCATTAGGTTTAACATCTGAGCCCACAGCTTTAGACAACCTCACCAAAGTTGTAGTTGTAGAGACATCATAAGCAGGTTTAAATTGATCTTTTCCTGCTGCAGTAAGTCGACCCCCAGCTGCATTATGTGCAAAATTAGACTCCAGCCTTGAACCAGTAGTATCTCGATCAGCTCCAGCTATTCCACTGTCTTCCACTCTATGCTGAAGATTGCCAGCTTCATTAGTTTGCCTAGCATCTATAACTTTAGGACCTCCAGTAGGTGTTTGATGTACAGTTTTATTAGTTTTTTGTCCAGCACCTAGACCCTTCATAACTCCAGCTGAATCCCGATCACACACATAATCTTTAGAATCCTTCAAATCCTGTGAGACCCCAACAAGAGCTGCTGCATTAAGATCATTCAATGTAGCAGTAAAACCTGGGACAAAATTCAATACACCAGATTCCTTCTCCACTCGATCAGTTGCAACAACATTATTCACCCCAGATTGTAAGTTCAAAGACTACTACTGCTTACAAACATGGATAACAATTTCATTCAATCCCCTCCTCTCCTTCAAAAGTTGACGCAGATCACCAGTGTAGCTTTCCCCAGCAACTTGTTCTTGAAGAACTTCAACTTCTTCAATCTCGGTATCATTGTGTGTTAGATATCAACATGTATTCTCACCGTGGCCCTGGTGTTTACAGAAATTACAGTACAAAGGCAGATTGTCATACACAATTTCCTGAAACAATTCAATAACTTTTCCAGAAGTTTTATCCAAACTTTGAAGCCTCACACGTTTGGGATGCCTGTTTATTAGGTAAAAGATCATCTTTACCCTAGCTGTGCTTGGCCTGGATTTAATTTGCTCGCTTTATCAATAGCAATGGGTTTTCCTGCAGCATAAGCGATTGATAACAATGAACGCATTGTAAATAACTCCGGCGACAGATTCGGCAACCAAATCCAAACCACTGCCATTGTAGTTTCTTCCTTTGGATTATAACCTATTGTCCAGGGGAAAACTCTATATTGATGCTCATCCCCATTCCATAAAAAGTAATTTACTGCACAAGATAGAGCAAGAACATAATCTTCATGTTGATCAAACCTTAATCGAATTTGTCTTGGCGCGAGTAAACCTACAAGGCAGCGACCTTTTATTCTTAGATGTTTTGGCAGTAGAACTCTCAGCTCTTTGAGATCTGGCGCACCTGAAGAGAGTTTAAAGACGACAGCTTGGTGTAATCCCTCTTCCATAGCAAATTCTTGACGTTCCTCCATGGTAAAACAAACAGTTGGCTCGCCGTGTAAATATTGAATTGATTTCAAAACTGTTTTTGTTGTTGTTTGCGTTTGTGATTTGGATAGTGTTTGAGAAGCATATGTATGTTTAGTTGATGGCTCTCCCACAGCCAAAGGCTGGGGAGATGGCGAGGCAGCCAGGTAAGGTTTCAAGTCGCCATTCCTAGAGAGAAGAGAGCATTTTTAATGTGTTTTTTGCCTTCTTTTTAGCAAATCCGCTAGCAAGGTACCTAAGGCTAGCTTTTATATATGTAAAATAAAAAATAAAAGACAGTGTCGCATGGTGTCTTACAAGATGTAAGACGATAATGGATGCCTAGTACATAGATCCTATTACCAAATTTGGACTTATGGTACCCAAAATCCATATTACAAAGTTATCTATTATAATTATAAAGCATAAAGTCTGTCGTATCAGTTATAGACAACAATGATTATAGTTATAAAGAAATAGACATAGAAGAAGACCTAGAAATAGTAAAAGAAAGATTAAGCACGTCAAAACGATCAAGTGATTATTTCTTTATGTCTTTATCATAAGTCTTTTTGTGTCAGCCATCTCCTTTATGTCATTTTCTTGTCTGAAATCTGCTTTATATGGTTTTCTTTCTTATCTTCTTTGCTGGATCTGTCTGCCTTGGTGTCCATTTCTTATTTAGCCTTTTATCCCATAATGTTTTATTACTATTATATGAATCATAGCTTATTCTGTAGTAGCTTGGATTTAGATGTTTTGGATTTTTTACTCCTGATGCACTTGGTTTATCGTTGGTGTTCATATCTCCTGTATTTATTTCTGGATTTATTTTTGTCTTTTCTGTTTTTTCTATAATTTCTGTATACGTTTCACTTGTTTCTGAATAGTTTTCTCCTAGATCATTATCATTATCACTTTCTTCATTTATTTCGTTTATGCTTATTTTTGGTGGATTATCTTGTTCCTCTTCTAATTGTAATTTAAAATTTTCTATTTCATTTGTCAGTCTTAACTCTTGTTCTTCTTCTTTGCGTTTTTCTTTTTCTTTTTGCCTACTTACATATAACTGTTTTGGCATTTCTAATTCTATTATTTTAGTGTTTTTTACTTCCTCTATCTGTTGTATTTTTTCTTTAGCTTGCTGTTGTAGTTTTTCAATTTCTCGTTTTCTATCTATTTCTTCATTTTCTTTTGTTATTCTAATCATTGCAGTTAAACTATCTTCTAGTTTTACTGTTTCTTTTTCTAACATTAAGTTTAGGTTATTTCCTATTTTCTTGTATCTTCTTCCAAAATTAGAAAATATTATTGTATTTAATCCTTCTGGATTTTCATATGTTTTTTCTTCTAGTGCGAATTATTCTTTATTCATTTATAAACCGTGTTGGTATTTATATTCTAAGCTTTGTATTTGTAATTGTAAGTCTAATATAATTCTTTTTTGTGCTAGTAAGGATTTGCGGCAAGTTCCTACAAATATATTAGTAGTTAGTCTGTTTTTTCTATGTTTTAATTCTTGTCTTTTTTCCCTAATGCTTTCAAGAAGATGTTGTTTGTATTTTTTATCGTTATTCATTTTTTATTTTTAAGCTAGTAAATATATTTATATTATATTTTAGATACAGTATCTATTAATTGGGATAGTCTAGTATTGTCTATTTTAGTAATACTTAAATATTCATATTCTGAGTATAGTTTCTTTAGTTTCTTTTTTACTTTCCTTAATTTTTTATTTATTTTAATCTGCCTAATTTCTGTAATTGACTTATTGTTTATAGGTATTTGTTTTTTACTGGGTTACAGTTTTGTACTATTGTTGTTAGTGTTATTGTCCATAATTTTATTTATTGAAGTAAATGCTTAATAATAATTTACTTTTCTTAGCTCTGATACCATTTGTTTAGCTCTGATACCATTTGTTTGCGTATGAGGAGTTTTTTTGCTTATTATAAGAAAACAAAAAACTTTACATAATTGTATTTCTTTATGTCTTTATCGTAAGTCTTTTTCTGTCGGTCATCTCCTTTATGTCATTTTCTTGTCTGGAATCTGCTTTATGTGGTTTTCTTTCTTATCTTCTTTGCTGGATCTGATTTCTTTCTTTTGCTGGCTTCATCTAACTGGACATCTGGGATTACGTTATCTTCTCCGTTGCATTTTGAGCATATGTGATCAGGGTATACTGGTCCAACTAATTTGCAGTATCTGGTCATTATCTATTGAGAAATAAAGTCTTTTCGTATAGCTCTTGTAATTGGTTGTTGCTCGGGTCTAAGTAAAGCTATCCAATACTTAGAATATATAGGAGAAAATATAAAGGAAATTTCAAGGTTAATTCTGCTAGCCGCAAGATATTATGAAAAGACATTTAGATCATAATAGGGACCTCCCCATACGCAAACAAATGGTATCATAGCTAAGAAAAATATTATTATTAAGCATTTACTTCAATAAATAAAACTATGGACAACAACACTAAAAACAATAGTACAAAACTGCAACCCAGTAAAAAACAAATACCTATAAACAATAAGTCAATTACTGAAATTAGGCAGATTAAAGTAAATAAAAAATTAAGAAAAGTAAAAAAGAAACTAAAGAAACTATACCCAGAATAGGAATATTTAAGTATTACTAAAATAGACAATACTAGGCTATCCCAATTAATAGATACTATATCTAAAATAGAAAACAAATATATTTACTATCTTAAAAATAAAAAATGAATAACGATAAAAAATACAAAAAACATCTTCTTGAAAGCATTAGGGAAAAAAGACAAGAATTAAAACATCGAAAAAACAGACTAACTACTAATATATTTGCAGGAACTTGCCGCAAATCCTTACTAGCACAAAAAAGAATTATATTAGACTTACAATTACAAATACAAATCTTAGAATATAAATACCAACATAGTTTATAAATGAATAAACAAGAATTCGCACTAGAAGAAAAAACATATGAAAATCCAGAAGGATTAAAAATAACAATAATATTTTCTAAGTTAGGAAGAAGGTACAAGAAAATAGGAAATAACCTAAACTTAATGTTAGAAAAAGAAATAGTAAAACTAGAAGATAGTTTAACTGCAATGATTAGAATAACAAAAGAAAATGAAGAAATAGATAGAAAACGTGAAATTGAAAAAATACAACAGCAAGCTAAAGAAAAAATACAGGAAGTAAAAAATACTAAAATAATAGAATTAGAAAAAGAATTAGAAATGCTAAAACAGTTATATGCAAGTAGGCAAAAAGAAAAAGAAAAACACAAAGAAGAAGAACAAGAGTTAAGACTGACAAATGAAATAGAAAAAGTTAAATAGGACTTACACGAGACATGATCATACCCGAAAAGATAGAGCAACAACCAGAGATACCTAAAGTAGAAATACTTGATTTCTACGCAAATAAAAGGATAATTGGACTATCTACAATACTTAGCGAGCTAGCAAACAACTACCTAAATGAAAGTCCAGTATGGAACTACTACTCAAGAGGACAAACAATAATATACGCACACTCAAAAGAACTACGAGAAAACGACATGGAAGAGATACGGAAATGGGTAATGACATTACTTAGACCCGAGCAACAACCAATTACAAGAGCTATACGAAAAGACTTTATTATATGGTTTTTTATGTTTGTAANTCTATTTTTGCAACATGCCAAATTTTTTACTAATATTTTATCCATTTTGATACTTTCTTTATATTTTTCACATAGTTCTATAAACCAGTTTTGTAAAAATTTTATTCGAGCTCCTAGGGTATCTGCTAATTCTGCTTTATTCCAATTTTTTTATTATTTTTGAGCTGAAAGGTTCTGGTAGTTTGGTAAGATATAATTTTCTTATGTCTTTACTTTCATCCGGACTATATGTTCCTTTATAATAATAGTCTCTAAATGCACAAGTATAC
>MDKJ01043263.1:0-15127 GCA_005239525.1 Nicotiana knightiana | reverse complement strand
TCACACCTCTGTGATTGAAATGTTTTAAAAATTCTTGGTATAACATGTTAAGGGGTTTGCTTAATAAGTTGTGTACATGAGTATAGTTTGATTGCTTGAGGACGAGCAAATGTTTGAGTGTGGGGTATTGATGCGAGGCTAGAATTCATGGTTTAACATGTTATATGCCCTACATTTTATGTGCGTTAATGATAAAAATACACTTTTTATGTGCATAATAGAGTCTATTTCATGTATAGGTGAATTGGAGATGGAAACCGAGCTAAATGGATGCAAATACATCGAAAATAGGCTCAAGAGGCGAGGAGGAGTGCACCGGGCTATAGCCGGCGGCCAGAGCCCAAACGCCTGACCCTGCCTGGTGTAGCCAGGCATTAGAGCTGAAACGTCTGACCCTGCCTGGCGTTAGCCAGGCGTTAGAGCTGAAACGCCAGCCTTAGCCTGGCGTTAGCCAAGCGCCAGGGCCCAAACGTTAGGCCCATGTTCCGGCTAAATTTGAGTTTTTGAAGAGTTTAAGTGTCTCCTGGTTGGAATAGAAGTCTCCTACACGTTTAGGGTTTACCCCAAACATATAAATAGACCCCAAAAACACAACTTGAGGGAGAATTCGAAGAGAGGAAGTCATCAAAGTGAAGAAAAACCTTTGGATTACTACTGAGCAAAGCAAAAACACTGATTTTTATCTCCTTAGTTCATTACTCTGTAATTCTATTATGCAAGTTATTTTAGATTTGATATTTATGAATATGAGTAGCTAACTTTCTTAATCTAGGCTTTTGGTGGAACCCGTTGGGGGACCAACTCATGGTGATATTAATATAGTTTGGTTGATTGTTCATCTCTATTTGTTCAATTACGTTCTTATTGTAGCTAATTGAATGGCCATCAATTAGCTGTGCCTAATTAGTGTGTATCTACTTGAGAGAGAGTGCATATTTAGGTAATTGTTTGAACAACACCACTCCCAGAGTATAGACGAAAGTCATAACCGAGGGTTTAGAGGTTGGATTAGAGATAACGATACCTCGGGTGCAATCTAAAGTGAACTGTAATGCAATCTAGCTAGCGTAACTTGAGAGAGTGCGTCTAGTAAATTATCATAATTACTTGAGAGAGATTTATGGTAGATAGAGTGTTCATGATTGATAGAAACAACTAATCAAACTATAAGAAGTATCCGAGAAGTAAGTTCACCAATGGGGGAAACCATAACCTTAGACCTTTATCATCATTATTTACAACACATTGTTAGTAATTGAGTAAAAGTTGCATATTCTAAAGATTTGATTGATACGTAAATTCCCTGTGAGATCGACTCTGCGCATAATACCCTGGATTATATTTGCAATGCCCGTTTAGTCTTTTATTAGACATAGTTGAGCGTGATCAGCGCCGATTTGGTCAATCTATCCATAATGACCCAAACCGCATCAACCTTTCACAAAGTCCGAGGCAACCCAACCACGAAGTCCATAGTGATGCGCTCCCATTTCCACTAAGGAATGGGCATCTGCTGAAGTAGGCCTCCTGGCCTCTGGTGCTCGTACTTAACCTGCTGGCAGTTAAGACACTTAGTCACATACTCCACAATGTCCCTCTTCATTCGCCTCCACCAATAATGCTACTTCAAATCACGATACATCTTCGTAGCACTAGGATGAACTGAATACCGAGAGTTGTGTGCCTCTTCTAGAATCCTCTCCCTCAGGACATCAATGTTAGGAACACATAGACGTCCCTGAAGTCTTAGAACACCATCCTCGCCAGTAGTAACCTCCTTGTCACCACCCTGTACCACTGTCTCTCGAAGCTACGCTAAGTACGGATCATCGAACTACCGGGACTTAATCTCCCCAAATAACGAAGACTGAGCAACCATATGTGCTAAAACTCGGCAAGGATCTGAAAGGTCTAATCTCACAAGGCGATTAGCCAAGGACTGAATGTCCAAGGCTAGAGGTCTCTCCTCTGTTGCAATATAAGCCAAGCTACCGATACTCTCCGCCTTCCTGCTCAAAGCATCCGCTACCACATTTGCCTTCCCCGGATGATAAAGAATGGTGATATCATAATCCTTCAACAACTCGAGCCATCTGCGTTGCCTCAAATTAAGATCTCTCTGCTTGAATAAGTGCTGCAAGCTACGGTGGTCTGTATAAACCTCAAAGGACACCCCATACAAGTAGTGCCTCCAAATCTTAAAAGCATGAACAATCGCCGCCAACTCTAAATCGTGCACATGGTAATTCTTCTCATGAACCTTTAGTTGGCGCAAAGCATAAGCAATAACTCTCCCCTCCTGCATCAACACACATCCCAAGCCAACGCCCGAAGCGTATCAATACACTGTGTACATCCCTGAGCCGGAAGGCAATACCAGAGCTGGTGTTGAGGTCAATGCTGCCTTGAGCTTCTGAAAGCTTGCCTCACACTCGTCAGACCATCGAAATGGGGCATTCTTCTGAGTCAATCTGGTCAATGGAGCTGCAATAGAAGAGAACCCCTCAACAAATCAGCGATAATAGCCTGCTAGGCCTAAAAAGCTCCTGATCTCTGTAGCTGAAGTAGAACGCGACCAACTCTGAACTGCCTCAATCTTCTGAGGATCAAACTTGATACCCTCTCCGGATACTACATTCCCAGGAATGCTACGGAATCCAATCAGAACTCACACTTGTAGAACTTAGCATATAGCTTCTGTTCCCGCTAGGTCTGGAGCACAACTCTCAAATGCTGCTCGTGCTCCCCCAGGCTACGTGAGTAAATCAAGATGTCATCAATAAAGACAATAACAAAGGAATCAATATACGGCCCGAACACCCTATTCATCAAGTCCATGAATGCTGTTGGGGCGTTAGTCAAGCCAAAGGACATCACCAGGAACTCATAGTGGCCATATCTCGTACGAAAAGCAGTCTTCGGAACATCTGAGGCCCGAATCTTCAACTGATGATATCCCGATCTCAAATCAATCTTAGAAAACACCCCGAGCACCCTGAAACTGGTCAAACAAATCATCAATGTGCGGCAAAGGATACTTATTCTTAATGGTGACCTTGTTCAACTGGCGCTAATCAATACACATTTGCATGGACCCATCCTTCTTTTTCACGAATAGAACTGGAGCACCCCACGGCGATACACTCGGTCTGATGAACCCCTTAGCTGACAGCTCCTCAAGCTGCTCCTTCAACTCCTTCGGAGCCATACGGTACGAAGGAATAGATATAGGATGGGTGCCTGGAGCTAAATCAATATCACGGTCCGGAGGAATGCCTGGAAGGTTTGAAGGAAATACATCAGCAAACTCTCAAACCACTGGCACTGAATCAATCGTCGGAGACTCGGCGGTGGTGTCCCGCACATAAGCAAGATAGGCCAGAAAACCCTTCTCGACCATATGTCGAGCCTTCAGGAATGAAACAACCCGGCTGGCTGCATTAATTGAGGACCCTCTCCACTCCAGCCTAGGCGACTCGGGCATGGCTAAAGTAACTGTCTTAGCATGGCAATCTAGCATGGCATGATAAGGAAATAGTCAATCCATGCCTAGAATAACCTCAAAATCGACCATGTCGAGCAATAAAAGGTCTGCTCTGGTCTCGAACCCACAGAAGGTGACCACACAAGACCGATAGATTCGGTCTACCACCACAGAATTGCCCACAGGAGTGGACACATATATAGGAGAACCCAAGGACTCGCGAGGAGCATCCAGAAAATGAGCAAATAATGCCGAAACATATGGATAGGTGGATCTTGGATCAAATAATACTGAAGCCTCTATACCACATACTGAGATAATACATGTGATCACGGCGTCTGAGGCCACTGCATCTGATCTGGCCGGAATGGCATAGAACCTAGCTGGAGTACCGGAAGGCTGAGCTCCACCAGAGTGAACAGGAGCTGCCTGACCTCTCCCTGACTGGCCTCCACCTCTAGGACGACCCCTACCGACCTGTCCTCCACCTCTAGGTGGCCGGACTGCTGGTGCCGGACCCATAGGCTGATAACCCTAATGTACGGCCTTGCCCCGAAACCTGGGATAATGCCTCCTCATATGCTCTGGCTCTCCACACTTGTAACAAACCCCAAGTACCATAGTCTGCTGCCCCGAAGAAGAACCCTGAATGTCCGGAGGGCGATGTGGGCCCTCTGGCATAGCACTGAAGTAGGGGTCGGAGGATCTCGATTTGACTGGGATAACCACTAGGTGAACTCTGAATGGCTGGAGGACGGTAGGAACGCTCTGGCATGGCGCAGAAATGAGGCCTTGCTGGAACACCTCGGGGAGGTGGTGGAGGTGTTGAATATGAAGGCATGCTGGGCTGACTACTACTAAACTGACCTCTGCCCCTACCTGGGCACCTCTGAAATATCCGGAGAATCTAGCCCTCTTGTCCTGCTGCCCCTGCTCCTCGACCGATACCCCTCGATTCTGCGAGCAATCCCTACCACGAGCTGATAAGGAGTACAATCTCCACCTCTCGGTCCATGGTGGACCTAATACTTGGATGCAACCCAGCCACAAATCTCCGCACCCTCTCTGCATCAGTAGGTAGTATCAAGAGTGCATGGCGAGACAACTCTGAAAATCTGCCCTCATAATCTGTCACTGACATTTGTTCCTGCTCTATCCGCTCAACTTGATACCGCATCTCTTCCCTCTCAGAGGGTGGGATATATTTATCCAGAAACATCTGCGTGAACGGCTCCCAAGTGCTGGCCTGCTGAGAATATAGGACTGCAACCACCTACGAGCTCTGCCCTCCAACTGGAAGGTAGTGAAATCCACTCTATGGGACTCTAGTATCCTCATGTTGTGCAGTCTGTCCCTGCACCTGTCCACAAAGTCTTGGGCATCCTCGCCTCGCTCACCCCCAAAGACTGGAGGGTGCTGCTGCAACAGGCTGGACCCCACCCACGGGCAGTGTACCCGGGGTGTGATGTAATGATGTTGTCTGGCCTGCAGCCTGGGCAGTAGGGGTTTGGACTCCCCCTCCCGCCTGAGAAGTGGCAGGATCTGCTGGAAATAAACCAGCCCGGGACATAGTGTCAATAAATCTCATCATACGCCGATGACTTCCTGGAAGCCTGGCGCCGTCATGAAGTCTACTAGAGCAGGATCTGCTGGAGGCACCTCGTCCTGCTCCTCTATAATAGGGTCCTCTGGTGGCGGAACCGGAATAGCTCTGGGATGCCCTCATCCCCTACCGTGGATCGGTGCCCTTCCCTGGCCTCTGTCGCGACCTCAGACAACGGGGGTAGCAGCCCTCCCCGGGTCTGGAACATCAGATGCACGCGTCCTCACCATCTGTAAGAGAATAGAAGAATGAGTTTTGTAAATCATCGACTGCATGATAGAATAAGAACAAAGAGAGGTTTCCTAACAACCTATAGGCCCCTAAAAATAATTACAGACGTCTCTGTACCGATCCGCAAGACTCTACTGGGTTTGCCCGTGACTCGTGATACTAACATGAACCTAGTGCTCTGATACCATGTTGTCACGACCCAAAATCATAACTTAGGTCGTGATGGCGCCCAACAGCAAGGTCAGGCAAGCCAACACTCAGTTTACTAAGGGTTCCTTCTTATTAGTTTAAACATTTCAACATAAACTCAGTTTTTAAAACTTAAGACATAAATTGAAAAGGATAATTAACCAGTTTTTAATCAAAAGTGGTCATGAGGAGGGGTGAGCCAATATATATACAGACCTGCAATCCATAATAACTATCACCTGTGTTCCAGGAACGAGTGTCACAAGTCCTACGGGCATACTAACAGAATATACAAAAGATATAATATACAATCCCACAATCTGAAGGAAATAGGCGGTAAATAAGCAAAAGAAACCCCATGGTGCTGCCGTAGATCGCCAGGAAAAGCAGCTCACCGTGAAGTCCGGTCCGTCTATAATCAAAATCAAGCTCCGGTCCGACAACCAGATGCACCAGCCTCGGAACCTATACAATTAAGTACAGAAGCATATCATGAGTACATAAATATATGTGTACCCAGTGAGTTTCCCGCCTAACCTCGAAGAGGTAGTGACGATAGGTCGACTGGACACTCACTAAGGTCCAACATTATAATCAACAGAACATGATGAAAACAGTAGGCATGTAAATGCAGCGAAGCAGCAAATATATATAAGGCACTGAAATCCAAGGAAGTATTAGAAATAAATAGACAATTACTACTTCCCCTTCCCCCAAATATCTGTCAAAACAGTGTCCATGAATTTAGTAACAAATAAATCATGCGCATACAGGATAAGGACAACCGGCCGGAGTCATAAGATAGTCATGTTCGTGCACTGCCGAGGGTCGAATGACCCGAACCATAAGTGAACCTTTGCATAAAGTACTCATATCTATGCACTACCGAGGATCGAACGGCCCAAACCAAAAGTGCATCTTCCAATCTGTCGTGGCATACGGCCTGTTCCCATAAGAGTGGGGGAATTCACACTCCGCTCGCGGAATGTAAATTGTGAAGCGATCACATGCACACACACTATTCCTTTATAAATTATTTTTCAGTAAACAATTCCTTACAAATTTTCTCAAATTCCATGATCTCAGGGAAATGAGCCGCAGCTAACATTAAATTTATTAAGCATATAGTTCATATTAAGTAAAACACAAGGCATGATGTGGACCTAACTACCCGGACATAATAATAATAGCCGCCACGTACGGACTCTCATCACTTTGTACGTACATAGCCCCCACAATTATCACATATAGCATTTAAAACACCTACAGGGATAATTCCCTCTTACGAGGTTAGAAAGGAGACTCACCTCGCGTCACACCTACTCCCCGGGTCAAGAATGCGCCCGAAACTCCGAACTCGACACCCACGGACTCGAAACTATCCAAATATTATACAAATATATCAATTTATATTCAAAGCATGGAATTCTCCTATTATTTAGTCAAATTCACCATTCTTGAAGAAATCCCAAAATCCAACCTCGGGCCCGCATGCCCGGATTACAAAAATTCTCGAAGGAAACACTCACACATAACCTAATGATCGTTAATATATGGTTTTTTTATGAATTCATAACCAATGCACGGGTAATTTTCTACATTTTCAAAAGCCCTAGATTACTACCCCAAATCCTTAATTTTCACTAATTAGTTAGTTAATTTAGCTTGTAATCCATGCATTAAACTAATATTAGGGTAGAATTTACTTACCTTCAATAACTAGGTCGTTTGCCCCTCTTGAATGCTGAAAATCGTCCCAGAGGAAGAAGAAAAAGATGAGGAAAATGAATTAAATCCCGCTATAAAAACACACTACCCAGTGGTCTCCTCTATGCCAGCCTGGGCAGTGCGATCGCAAGGCTTTAAATGACCAGGCCCAGATGGGCTTTCTATGAGAACGCGGAGGAGGCCCTGCGAACGCACAGGGTAAGGAGTAGCTGGCTGGCCCAATGGCCGGGCTCTGTGTGAACACGGGGGAGGTGTGCGAACGCACTGGTCAGGAGCCCTACCCATCGTGATCACGGTGCCTTTTTTGCGAACGCACAGGGCATTCACCACCCCTGTCCAGTTCCTTCTCTGTGAACGCGGAGGGAGCCCAGCGAACGCACAGATGGAGACCAGACCTGGAATTTCTGGTGTTTTGAAATTAGCTCTGAGGGGTTCAAAACTCACCCGAGCCCCTTGGGACCCCGTCCAAAGGCACTGGCAAGTCTGTATTCATGATACGGACTCGCTCAAATTTTCGAAACCTGAAAAACAACAACGAAACTAAGAATCCGACCCCAAAACCAAATTAAATCAAACTTTGAACCTTAAGTTCTAGAATTTGCTAACAATGCACCGAACCGACCTATACTACTCGGAATGACACCAAATTTTGCAGGCAAGTCATAAATGACATAACAGAACTATTCACGATCTTGGAATTCCATTCGGACTTTGATAACACAAAAACACCTCCCAAACCACAATATTAACTTAAGGAAATTCTTATTTCGATATTGGGCGCCGAAACGCTCTCGGGTCATCCAAAACCCATTCCGAACATACGCCCAAGTCCGAAATCATCATATGGAGCTACCGGAACTGTCAAAACTTGATTCCGAGGTCGTTTACTCAAAATGTTGACCGAAGTCAAACTTGGCCTTAAAGGCCAACCTGAAGGAACCAAGTGTTCCAATATTGCTCTAAACATTTCTGAAGCCCTGACCACCCGCCCCCGCAAGTCATAAATCACAATAAGCCGCTATGGGAAGTTTCATTTAGGGGAACAGGGTCCGATATCGCAAAACGACATGTCTGGTCGTTACAGAAAAGAAGGAAATACCTTTAGCAGAGCTGAGAGCTTTATTTGCACGAGAAATCAAGAATAATATGTATTTGTCAACCTTGTGACGATTCACATTATTATTCTCTTTCAAAATAATAACTTTTATTTACATAAATTAATGTTCTATTATCATGTCAATGTAGTTAAAGGATAACTTTTATTCTGAATAATATTAAATACTTTCACATGATTAGCACTATGTTAGATAAAAAGATAAATTAAAAATGAAGGGCTAGCTCGGCCTAGCCCGCGGCCCTCCTAGGGATGAGTTGGGCTAGCCATTTTAAGGCTCATTCAAATGGTGGACCGGCCCCTCCAAGCCCACCAAATTCAAAGGCAAGTGAGGCTTGGGCTGGCCCGTTTTGACAGCTCTAGTTGGAATTAACAGCCTCTTCTTTTCATAATAGTTATCTTTTAAAACCAATAGTCACCTTTTTTAATTTAAAAAACAAAACTATTAAAAATGTTTTCTTAAATTTAATTTAAAAAATGTTTTAAATTAATTAATAAATAATAGGTGACTAAAAATTCATTTCATACTACTTAATATGTCACGACCCAATTCCCTTATAGGTCGTGATAGCACCCAACACCGCTGTTAGGCAAGCCGACACTGATCAAACTAGTGATTTCCCGTTTAGGTAAATTACTAATTGGATTAATTCTACATTTGTTGAAAAGATTTAGAAATTTACCAATGTGACAAAATTAAACGAAAGCAACGAGTACAACCCGTAATCATGTAAATAATACCAAAAATTGTAAGTCTACTAATGTGTGTGCCAAGACCTGGTGTTACAAGTATGTGGGCAATCTAGTAGAATATACAAAAGAATACTAGCCTATTGTCTGAAAGGTAATAGACAGAAAAATAAAGCATAAGAGAGACTCCAACTGCTGCAGAACGGCTCGGAAGGCAGCTCACTGTGAAGTCTCGAGATGGGGATCAAAACTGCGCACCAGACTGGTAACTAGATGCACTTGCCTCAGATCCTGTACAATTAAGTACAGAAGTGTAGCGTGAGTTACATAAATAATATGTACCCAGTAAGTATCTAGTTTAACCTCGAAGAAGTAGTGACGAAGGGTCGAATCCGACACTTACTATGGCCAATAACATGATAATATGAAATTCTAATTAAGCATAATATACAACAATAGGACTTAGATTAAGAAATAATTGATCAAGTCTTCACCATATTTAAGAGCTTAAATCACTTCCTTCCTTTAAAACATATGATCACACAAACAATGAATTTATACCAATTAAGAAAGGAACTTTCAGTTCTATTATCACACACGAATACCACCGAGGACGTTTAGTCCGATCCAACATAAATGTGAATTGTGCACTGCCAAGGGTCGAACGGCGCGAACCATAGATGTATCTATTACCCCGCTCGCGGATCATACATGTGACGCGGTCAAACATAAATTTATTAATAAATCATAACCCTTTCTTGATTCTTTTCAAAATAAAGACAATTTAACTTGAAGCTTTTAAATCCTTAAAAATCCTCAAATTAGTTCCTTTGATACAGTTAGCAAATATAAAAATAACGGTGTCCACAAGCATGGTGTAATCCTAAAACCACCCGAACATAAACAGGAATAGTAGCTACGTACGAACTCTCATCACTTCGTGCGTACGTAGCCCCCACAAATAACAACACATATTAATTAAGTTCACCTATGGGGTAAGTTCCCTCTTACAAGGTTAGAAAAGAGACTTGCCTCGTCTCAAAGCTTACTTCCTAATTCAAGAATGCGTTCAAACCTCCAAATTTGATGCCAAACGACTCGGAACTAGCCAAACATCACATAAATTGATAAATCTATGCTCAAAAGTTCATATCCCCACTATCAAAGTGATTACCCAACCTAAAATGCTATATTCTTAAAATTCACCCCCGGGCCCACGTACTCGGATTCCGAAATTTTTTGAAGAAAGTTGTTACCCATAACCTTAGGAGAAAGAATATATGACATTTACTAAGATTTATAACCAATTTCGTTGTCAAATCACTTTTTTATCAAAAACCTAGGTTTTCATCTAAACCCTTGATTTTCACTAATTTTTACATGTTAATCTACCCATAATCTATGTATTTAACTCATGTTGTATAGAAATTACTTACCTCAAAGTGCTAGGTGAAATCCCCCTTCCAAAAGCTCCAAAAATTGCCCAAGAGATGAAGTGACATAAAATAAATGGCCTAAGTCCCGCATTAAATGAGCCGGGCACAGGCCTCTGATGTTGCATTTGCGACACTAGGTTCGCAAATGCAAGGGTCGCAAATGCGACAAAACCTCGCAAATGCGAAACCGGGGCTTCAGCTGCTAAGGTCGAAAATGCGACCAAAGAATCACAAATGCGAACTCTGCTAGGATCGCAAATGCGGCCAATATTTTGCAAATGCGAACACTGCCTAGGTCGGGCTCCTTCGCAATTGTGAAGCCCTTATCGCAAATGCGGGGTTCGCATTTGCGAACAATTTCTCGCATTTGCGAGATCTGTAATTGCTGTCAAGAAACACCAGAAAACTGATGTGTTTTCATTCCTTCTGAACGTCTGAAACTCACTCGAGCCCTCGAGGCTCCACACCAAACAACCACACAAGTCTAACAACATCCTACAAACTTGCTCGCGCGATCGGAACCTCGAAATAACATCAAAAATCACGAATCGGACACCAAAATGCATGAATCAACTCATGAACTCAAATAAACTCCCAAAAGACTTCCACTCGTCCGATTCCTATCAAATCAGCTCAGAATTTAAAGATATCACCAAAACCCGCTCCATACCAAATTTAAAGAACTTTTAAAGCCTTCAAGAACCAACTTTCACTATTAGGCGCCGAAACGCCCCCGGGTCATCCAAAATCCGATCCGAATATACGCCCAAGTCCGAGATCATCATACGAACCTATTGGAACCGCCAAATCTTGATTTCGAGGTCGTTTACTCGAAATGGTGATCAAAGTCAAACTTGGCTTTTTAAGCCAACCTTAAGGAACCAAGTGTTCCTATTTCAACCCGAACTAACTATCCCCGCAAGTTATAAAACAGTATAAGCACATAAGGGGAGTCTTATTTTGGGGAACGGGGTTCTAGAAAGCAAAAAACCTGTTGGGTCGTTACAATAATAGGCCCAAAGCCCAAGTACCAAAGTGCCCAATCTTGACTATTAATAATATAGTCAAATTTTCAATTTCCCTTCAAAACATCCTTTAAAATATTCAAACTATATAAGATAAATAAATGCTTTTAACCACTTCTTCCTTTATTTCATTTTTCAATTATGGACAAAACAACATTTTCTCAAATACTCACATCAAACACTAACTAATCTAGCAATTTAATCTGTATCCAATGATGATGCAAACTTTTACTAAATTAAGTGTAATTTAATCGAGTGACCAATTCAAGTTTAAGTGCACGATTACATATAATTAATAACTTTTAACTAATGTAGTTATACAAATATATGTTTTAATGTCTGTAGATGAAACATAATAATCATTGAAAATACTTTAATATTAATATAGTATGAATCTTCATTCAAAATTTCGTGACACAGCCGAAAGTGAAATTTCAGAACTTGCACCAAATGTTCTTTTTACAATGTTTCCTCCAGTCAATGCTATAGATAGACTCTGTGAAGAATAAACGGTTAATAGGTGGTCAAGTAGTTAAGCTAGTCTCTAGTTAGTTAAGGTAGTTAGTGGGTCACAACTAACCATGGTTAAATTGTTAGAACCATAGTTAAGTTAGTAGTACTATACACGTGTAATTACATTTTGTTCAATACAGATTCATTTTTTTACCACGATTTCATCATTGTCTTCTTCACGTAGCTTCAACTGTCAGACGTCAATGGCAGCTGAGAAAATTGACCACATACATCCTTTATTTGTTCATCCCTCAGACACTCCTATTTCAATTTTGATTACCGTAAAACATACTAGATCAGATAATTATGGACTATGGCACTGAACGATGCGAATTGCATTGCAATCTAAGAGGAAGCTAGGGTTTGTGCTCGGGACATGCAAAAAGGACTCATTCAAGTCTGAATTATATGAGGACTAGGAAACATGTAATGGAATTGTGCTTTCTTGGATCATTGAACACAATGTCTCCGGATTTACTTAGCGGCATTGTATATGCATCTAATGCACATTTGGTTTGGGAGGATTTGAGAGAAAAGTTTGACAAGGTGAATCGTGTGAGATTTTTTCAATTGCATAGCAAGATAGACACCATATCACAGGGAACGGATTCTGTATCTGCCTATTTCAACAAGCTTAAGGAGTTGTGGGCAGAATATGATGCAATGGTTCTAATTCCCAATTCGAAGGAATAAGTCGAGCATCTTCAGCAATAAGGGTTAATGCAATTTCTGAGTGGACTCAATGAGACCTATGACCAAGCAAGGTGACAAATCCTGATGAAAACTACATAGCCGACACTAAATCAAGCTTATGCTCTAATTATTGAGGATGAAAGCCAAAATTCAATTTCAACAGTAGGAAATAGAGGAGATCATGTTGCTACGCAAAAAGGCAGAGGACAATTGGAAATGCAGAACAATAGAGGACAACAATACAAAGGTAAGAAGCCTGTTGTGAAGTGTGAAAATTGCAACAAACCTGGCGATTCAAAGGAGAACTGTTACAAGTTTGTTGGTTACCCAACTGACTTCAAAAATAAGAGATCATATGCGACAAACATAGTGACTGGAGGTTTTGAAAATGATAAGCCAACACAACAAGATGAAGGGAAAGGCGGCAGTGATGGATTCATGGCAGGTCCATATTTCACTAAAGAACAATACAGTCAGATTTTGAGCATGCTGAACAAGGAAACTCCTGGATACCTAGCTAACATCGCAGGTATTGTTATCTCTTTAATGGCAAACTTTCCTTGTACAGAATGGATAATTGACTCTAGATCTACACATTACATTGTTGGTTATCTAGATGTATTAGAGGCTAAGAACTAAGTAAGTGTATGTAGCAATGATTAGGTTCACTTACCTACAGGAGGAAAGGCTAACGTTTCACACATTGGAAGGGCAATCATCCTTGATAAAGTGGACTTGGATGATGTCATGTTTGTGTCTGAGTTCAAATTCAATCTTTTTCATTCCCCAACCTCGGGGAGCGCGACTGGCGCTCAACCGAGTGGACCCGGTCGAGCAAGCATGTTAGATATTTTCTATCCACTCACTTATGATCGGTAAAAGGCGCGTTTTCATTAGTTAAACAGTAGAAGGATCATATATACACAAACATTACTAATTTATTTCATTTTGTTACATCATTGATAAGTTCTAAAATACATACATCTTATGATTTAGTGGAAATCCAAAATGCAACATAACCCAATTGACCCTCCTAGTACCCATATACAACCCACACAGTGTCTATGGAGCCTCTAAAGATACAAAAAAAGAGTGTAAAGATAGTGTTGGCGACAAGGCCCCGACCATACCTCAAAAGTGACTAAACTTAGAAAAAAATATAATACAAGACCCCAGAATGAAGTGGGGCTCACCGAGTCTACTGGAAAAAGGATGCACCACTAGCTGCGATCAATAATATCTGCTATGGAACCACCTACATCCATCTAAAGATGTAGCTCCCCCGGCAAAAGGAACATTAGTACTGTCGAATAGTACTAATATGTATAACTAAACACCATCTCATTAGAATGAATCAATACTACAAGAAGGAAGAAATCATAAAATCAATAAAAGCCTTAAACAACATCACAACATCAAATTGAGAATCACATAAGCTTTCAAGTAAACTTCCATAACTTTAGGTTGGGACATCTTTAATACTTATATACCATCATCCACAATACCACCGCATTCTTACATGGAGTCCGATCACGACCCGATCGGCTGGGTCGCCTCATTTGAGACATCAGCCATAATCACAATTTCATTCTCATATCCCAGTTTCAATTTCTAGCACAATTACCACCATGTGTGCAGCATGGTTTCCGATTATGGCCCGATCGGCTAGGCCGTATCACCTGAGACATTACCATTTTTCTATCAATCATCTCATTTCATACTTCTTCCACATTTTTCAGTTCATCGGCACTAGTGGCCACAATTGTTATATCATACTTGGCAATTGGCCGCACTTCATAATTCAAATTCTTTTCCACATTCCACACTATTGTCATATCAACAGCAACAAGGCCTTTCATTCAATATTTTGATTACGCACGTGAGCAACTTAGAAGCTAAGGCACATAGAGGCTTTTCACACAATAGGCATAACAATCTTTATTCGACTTTGACCTGAATTCTAGGCATTTGTAGCATATACCCCATATTTTTAACACATCCTCAGTAAATAAGATGGCATGATGAAAACACAGGAACACATATTGCACATATACTTGTCACGACCAAAAATCCCCAAGCAAGGTCAGGCAAGCCAAAACATTAATTAATAAACAACTTTCCGGTTTTTAAAACATTCATGAAAATATTTTCTTTCACTTTATTACATAATAACCAAATAAAAATTTGATAATTAAAACAATGGTTTAAAGATTACACTTAAGCAATTATATCGCAACACATATCCCAGAACCCAGTGTCACAAGTACACGAGCAATTTCTAAGAATTTATTCAATCATTACAACGCCTATCCGAAATACAACTGGACAAGGAAATTTAAAATGAAATAAATACAGTACAAAGGAGACTCTGTCAGCTGCGGATCACCTCCGGATGATGCAGCTCGCCTAAGTCTCTGAATC
>MDKJ01183019.1:0-12564 GCA_005239525.1 Nicotiana knightiana | reverse complement strand
TAAGCATTTCTTTACATCAGCATGGGACTAAGCCATGTCCCGCACCTTGCATGAGACTAAGCTCTGTCTCCATATTTGCATGAGGCTATGCTCTACATCCATATCTACATAAGGCTATGCATTGCCTTCAATCTACATTGGGCTAAGCCATGTCCCGAACCTTGCGTGAGACTAAGCTCTGTCTACATATTTGCATTAGGCTAAGATATACCTCCATATTTGCATAAGGCTACGCACTGCCTCCATATTTGCATAAGGCTAAGCACTGCCTTCCATCTACAAAGGACTACGCCATGTCAAGAACCTTGCATGAGACTAAGCTCTGTCTCCATATTTGCATGAGGCTAAGCCCTGCCTCCATATCTGCATAAGGTTAAGCATTTCTTTACATCAGCATGGGACTAAGCCATTTCCCACACCTTGCGTGAGACTAAGCTCTGTCTCCATATTTGCATGAGGCTATGCTCTGCATCCATATCTACATAAGGCTATGCATTGCCTTCAATCTACATTGGGCTAAGCCCTGTCCCGAACCTTGCGTGAGACTAAGCTCTGTCTACATATTTGCATTAGGCTAAGATATACCTCCATATTTGCATAAGGCTACGCACTGCCTCCATATTTGCATAAGGCTAAGCACTGCCTTCCATCTACAAAGGACTACGCCATGTCACGAACCTTGCATGAGACTAAGCTCTGTCTCCATATTTGCATGAGGCTAAGCCCTGCCTCCATATCTGCATAAGGTTAAGCATTTCTTTACATCAGCATGGGACTAAGCCATGTCCCGCACCTTGCATGAGACTAAGCTCTGTCTCCATATTTGCATGAGGCTATGCTCTGCATCCATATCTACATAAGGCTATGCATTGCCTTCAATCTACATTGGGCTAAGCCCTGTCCCGAACCTTGCGTGAGACTAAGCTCTGTCTACATATTTGCATTAGGCTAAGATATACCTCCATATTTGCATAAGGCTACGCACTGCCTCCATATTTGCATAAGGCTAAGCACTGCCTTCCATCTACAAAGGACTACGCCATGTCAAGAACCTTGCATGAGACTAAGCTCTGTCTCCATATTTGCATGAGGCTAAGCTCTGCCTCCATATCTGCATAAGGTTAAGCATTTCCTTACATCAGCATCGGACTAAGCCATGTCCCGCACCTTGCATGAGACTAATCTATGTATCCATATTTGCATGAGGCTATGCTCTTCATCCATATCTACATAAGGCTATGCATTGACTTCAATCTACATTGGGCTAAACCCTGTCCCGAACCTTGCGTGAGACTAAACTTTGTCTACATATTTGCATTAGGCTAAGATATACCTCCATATTTGCATAAGGCTACGCACTACCTCCATATTTGCATAAGGCTAAGCACTGCCTACCATCTACAAAGGACTACGCCATGTCAAGAACCTTGCATGAGACTAAGCTCTGTCTCCATATTTGTATGAGGCTAAGCTCTGCCTCCATGTCTGCATAAGGCTAACCACTGCCTTCCATCTGGACGAGACTAAGCCCTGTCCCGAACCTTGCATGAGATTAAGCTCTTTCTCCATATTTGCATGAGGCTAAGCCCTGCCTACATATCTGCATAAGGCTAAGCACTGCCTTCCATCTGCACGGGACTTAGCCATGTCTCGAACCTTGCATCTAACTGAGCCATGTCTCGAACCTTGCATGTGACTAAACTGTGTCTCCATATTTTCATGAGCCTAATCTCTACATCCATATCTGCATAAGGCTAAGCACTGCCTTCCATCTGCACGTGACTAAGCCGTTTTGCGAACCTTCTATGAGACTAAGCTTTATCTCTACATTTGCATGAGGCTAAGCCTTGCCTCCGTATCTACATAAGGCTAAGCATTGCCTTCCATCTGTATGGGACTAAGGCTTGTCCCGAACCTCGCATGCGACTAAGCTTTGTCTCCATATTTCATGAGGCTAAACTCTGCCTCCATATTTGTATAAGGCCATGTATTGCCTTCCTTCTGCATGGGACTAAGCCTTGTCGCGAACCTTTCATGAGACTAAGCTCTGTCTCTATATTTTCATGAGGCAAAGCCTTGCCTCCATATCTGTATAAGGCTAAGCCCTGCCTCCATATCTACATAAGTTTAAGAACTCCCTTCCATCTGCACGGGACTAAGCCCTGTCCCGAACCATGCATCAGACTAAGCTCTGTCTCCATATTTCATGAGGCTAAGCCCTTCCTCCATATCTGCATAAGGCTAAGCACTGCCTTAAATCTGCACGAGACTAAGCCATGTCCCGAACCTTGCATGTGACTAAGATGTGTCTCCATATTTGTATGAGGCTAAGCTCTGCATCCATATATACATAAGGCAAAGCACTTCATTCCATATGCACATGACTAAGCCTTATTGCGAACCTTGCATGAGACTAAGCTTTATCTCTACATTTGCATGAGGCTGAGCCCTACCCTTGTATCTACATAAGGCTAAGCACTGCCCTCTATCTCCATAAGGCTAAGCACTACCTTCCCTCTGCACCGGACAAAGCCTTGTCACGAACCTTGCATAATACTAAGCTCTCTCTTTATATTTTCATGAGGCTAAGCACTACCTACATATATGCATAAGGCTAAGCCCTGCCTACATATCTGCACAAGGCCAAGCACTGCCTTCCATCTGCACAGGACTAAGCCATGTCCCGGACCTTGCATGGGACTAAGCTCTCTCTCCATATTTTCATGAGGCTAAACTCTCCCTCCATATTTGCATAAGGCCATGTACTGCCTTCCTTCTACATAGGACTAAGCCCAATTCCAAACCTTTCATGAGACTAAGCTCTATCTCCATATTTTCATGAGGCTAAGCCCTGCCTCCATATCTGCATAAGGCTAAGTCGTGCCTCCATATGAGCATAAGGCTAAGAACTACCTTCCATCAGCACTGGACTAGGCCATGTCCAAAACCTTGCATGAGATTAAGCTCTGTCTCCATATTTGCATGAGTCTAAGCCCTGCCTCCATATCTGGATAAGGTTAAGCATTTCTTTACATCAGCATGGGACTAAGCCGTGTCCCGCACCTTGCATGAGACTAAGCTCTATCTCCATATTTGCATGAGGCTATGCTCTGCATCCATATCTACATAAGGCTAGGCATTGCCTTCAATCTACATTGGGCTAAGCCATGTCCCGAACCTTGCGTGAGACTAAGCTCTGTCTACATATTTGCATTAGGCTAAGATTTGCCTCCATATTTGCAGAAGGCTATGCACTGCCTCCATATTTGCATAAGGCTAAGCACTGCCTTCCATCTGTGAAGGACTACGCCATCTCCAGAACCTTGCATGACAATAAGCTCTGTCTCCAAATTTGCATGAGGCTAAGCCCTGCCTACATATCTGCACAAGGTTAAGCACTCCCTTCCATCACCATGGGACTACGCCTTGTCCTGAACCTTTCAACAGACTAAGCTCTGACTCCATATCTACATGACATTAAGCATTGCCTCTATATCTGCATAAGGCTAAGAACTGCCTTCAATCTGTATCGGACTAAGCCTTGTCCCAAACCTTGCATGAGACTAAGATCTGTCTCCATATTTGTATGAGGCTAAGCTCTGCCTCCACATCTACATAAGGCTAAGCACTGCCTTCAATCTGGACGGGAATAAACCTTGTCCCGAACCTTGCATGAGATTAAGCTCTTTCTCCATATTTGCATGAGGATAAGCCCTGCCTACATATCTGCATAAGGCTAAGCCCTGCCTCCATATCTGCATAAGGCTAAGCATTGCCTTCCTTCTGCACGAGACTAAGCCATGTCTCGAACTTTGCATGAGACTAAGCTCTGTCTCCATATAAGCATGAGGTTAAGCATTGCCTCTATATCTGCATAAGGCTAAGCACTGCCTTCCGTTTGCACAGGACGAGGGCATGTCCCGAACCTTGCATGAGACTAAGCTCTGTCTCCATATTTGCATAAGGCTAAGCCCTGCCTCCACATCTGCATACGGTTACGCATTTCCTTCCATCAGCATAGGACTAAGTCGTGTCCCGAACCTTGTATGAGTCTAAGCCCTGTCTCCATATCTGCATGAGGTTAAGCATTGCCTCTATATCTGCATAAGGCTAAGCACTTCCTTCCATCTATATGGGACTAAGCCTTGTCCCGAACCTTGCATGAGACTAAGCTCTGTCTCCATATTTGCATAAGGCCATGTACTACCTTCCTTCTACATAGGACTAAGCCCAATTCCAAACCTTTCATGAGACTAAGCTCTATCTCCATATTTTCATAAGGCTAAGCCCTGCCTCCATATCAGCATAAGGCTAAGCCCCGCCTACATATGAGCATAAGGCTAAGAACTACCTTCCATCTGCACAGGACTAGGCCATGTCCCGAATCTTGCATGAGACTAAGCTCTGTCTCCATATTTGCATGAGGCTAAGCCCTGCCTCCATATCTGCATAAGGTTAAGCATTTCTTTACATCAGCATGGTACTTAGCCATGTCCCGCACCTTGCATGAGACTAATCTCTGTCTCCATATTTGCATGAGGCTATGCTCTGCATCCATATCTACATAAGGCTACGCATTGCCTTCAATCTACATCGGGCTAAGCCCTGTCCCGAACCTTGCGTGAGACTAAGCTCTGTCTACATATTTGCATTAGGCTAAGATATACCTCCATATTTGCATAAGGCTAAGCACTGCCTTCCATCTACAAAGGACTACGCCATGTCAAGAACCTTGCATGAGACTAAGCTCTGTCTCCATATTTGCATGAGGCTAAGCCCTGCCTCCATATCTGCATACGGTTAAGCACTCCCTTCCACCAGCATGGGACTAAGCCTTGTCCGGAACCTTGCATGAGACTAAGCTCTGACTCCATATCTGCATGACGTTAAGCATTGCCTCTATATTTGCATAAGGCTAAGAACTGCCTTCAATCTGTATGGGACTAAGCCTTGTCCCAAACCTTGCATGAGACTAAGATCAGTCTCCATATTTGTATGAGGCTAAGCTCTGCCTCCACATCTGCATAAGGCTAAGCACTGCCGTCAATCTGGACGGGACTAAGCCTTGTCCCGAACCTTGCATGAGATTAAGCTCTTTCTCATATTTGCATGAGGATAAGCCATGCCTACATATCTGCATAAGGCTTAGCCCTGCCTCCATATCTGTATAAGGCTAAGCATTGCCTTCCTTCTGTACGAGACTAAGCCATGTCTCGAAATTTGCATGAGACTAAGCTCTGTCTCCATATCTGCATGAGGTTAAGCATTGCCTCTATATCAGCATAAGGTTAAGCCCTGCCTCCAATATCAGCATAAGACTAAGCACTGCCTTCCATCTGCACAGGACTAGGACATGTCCCGAACCTTGCATGAGACTAAGCTCTGTCTCCATATTTGCATGAGGCTAAGCCCTACCTCCATATTTGCATAAGGTTTTGCATTTCCTTCCATCAGCATGGGACTAAGCAATGTCCCAAACCTTGCATGAGACTAAGCCCTGTCTCCATATCTGCATGAGGTTAAGCATTGCCTCTATATCTACTTAAGGCTAAGCACTGCCTTCCATCTATATGGGACTAAGCCTTGTCCCCAACCTTGCATGAGACTAAGATTTGTCTCCATATTTTCATGAGGCTAAACTCTGGCTCCATATTTGCATAAGGCCATGCACTGCCTTCCTTCTGCACGGGACTAAGCCCAATTCCAAACCTTCCATGAGACTAAGCTCTATCTCCATATTCTCATGAGGCTAAGCCCTGCCTCCATATCTACATAAGGCTAAGCCCTGCCTCTATATCAACATAAGGCTAAGCACTTCCTTCCATATGCACGTGACTAGGCCCTATTGTGAACCTTGCATGAGACTATGATCTGTCTCCATATTTGCATGAGGTTAAGCTCTGCCTCCATATATGCATAAGGCTAAGCACTGCCTTCTATCTGGACGGGGCTAAGCCCTGTCTCGAACCTTGCATAAGACTAAGCTTTTTCTTCATATTTTAATGCGCCTAAGCACTTCCCACATATCTTCATAAGCCTAAGCCCTGCCTCCATATCTTCACAAGGCCAAGCACTGCCTTCTATCTACACAAGACTTAGCCCTGTGCCGAACCTTGCATGAGACTAAGCTCTATCTCCATATTTTGATGAGGCTAAGCCCTGCCTCCATATTTTCATAAGACTAAGCACAGCCTTCCATCTGCACGGGACTAAGCCTTGTCTCGAACCTTGCATGAGACTAAGCTATTTCTCCATATCTGCATGAGGTTAAGCATTGCCTCTATATCTGCATAAGGCTAAGCACTGCTTTCAATCTGTATGGGACTAAGCCTTATCCCAAACCTTGCATGAGACTAAGCTCTCTCTCCATATTTGTATGAGGCTAAGCTCTACCTCCATATCTGCATAAGGCTAAGCACTGCCTTCCATCTGTATGGGACTAAGCCCTGTCCCGAACCTTGCAGGAGATTAAGCTCTTTCTCCATATTCGCATGAGGCTAAGCCCTGCCTACATATCTGCATAAGGCTAAGACCTGCCTCTATATCTGCATAAGGCTAAGCACTGCCTTCCATCTACACGGGACTAAGCCATGTCCCGAACCTTGCATGTCACTAATCTGTGTCTCCATATTTTCTTGAGGCTAAGCTCTGCATCCATATTTGCATAAGGCTAAGCACTGCCTTCCATCTGCACGTGACAAAGCCATATTGCGAACCTTGCATGAGACTAAGCTTTATCTATACATTTGCATGAGGCTAAGCCCTGCCTCCGTATCTACATAAGGCTAATCACTACTTTCCATCTGTATGAGACTAAGCCTTGTCCCGAACCTTGCATTAGACTAAGCTCTGTCTCGAGAGTTTCATGAGGCAAAGCCTTGCCTCAATATCTGTATAAGGCTAAGCCCTGCCTCCATATCTACACAAGGCAAATAACTGCGTTCCATCTGCACAGGACTAAGCCTTGTCCCGAACCTTGCATCAGACTAAGCTTTGTCTCCATATTTCATGAGGCTAAGCATTGCCATCCATCTGCACGGGGCTAAGCCCTATCCCGAAACTTTCATGTGGCTAAGCTCTGCCTCCATATCTACATAAGGCTAAGCATTGCCTTCCATCTACACGTGACAAAGCCATATTGCTAACCTTGCATGAGACTAAGCTTTATCTATACATTTGCATGAGGCTAAGCCCTACCTCCGTATCTACATAAGGCTAATCACTACCTTCCATTTGTATGTGACTATGCCTTGTCCCGAACCTTGCATTAGACTAAGCTCTGTCTCGAGAGTTTCATGAGGAAAAGCCTTGCATTCATATCTGTATAAGGCTAAGCCCTGCCTCCATATCTACATAAGGCAAATAACTACCTTCCATCTGCACAGGACTAAGCCCTGTCCCGAACCTTGCATCAGACTAAGCTCTGCCTCCATATCTGCATAAGGCAAGGCACTGCCTCCATATCTGCATAAGGCTAAGCACTGCCTTCCATCTGCACAGGACTAGGCCATGTCCGGAACCTTGCATGAGACTAAGCTCTGTCTCCATATTAGCATGAGGCTAAGCCCTGCCTCCATATCTGCATAAGGCTAAGCACTGCCTTCCATCTGCACAGGACTAGGCCATGTCCGGAACCTTGCATGAGACTAAGCTCTGTCTCCATATTAGCATGAGGCTAAGCCCTGCCTCCATATCTGCATAAGGCTAAGCACTGCCTTCCATCTGCACAGGACTAGGCCATGTCCGGAACCTTGCATGAGACTAAGCTCTGTCTCCATATTAGCATGAGGCTAAGCCCTGCCTCCATATCTGCATAAGGCTAAGCACTGCCTTCCATCTGCACAGGACTAGGCCATGTCCGGAACCTTGCATGAGACTAAGCTCTGTCTCCATATTAGCATGAGGCTAAGCCCTGCCTCCATATCTGCATAAGGCTAAGCACTGCCTTCCATCTGCACAGGACTAGGCCATGTCCGGAACCTTGCATGAGACTAAGCTCTGTCTCCATATTAGCATGAGGCTAAGCCCTGCCTCCATATCTGCATAACGTTAAGAACTGCCTTCCATCAGCATGGGACTAAGCCGTGTCCCGAACCTTGCATGAGACTAAGCTCTGACTCCATATCTGCATGACGTTAACCATTGCCTCTATATCTGCATAAGACTAAGAACTGCCTTCAATCTGTGTCGGACTATGCCTTGTCCCAAACCTTGCATGAGATTAAGCTCTCTCTCCATATTTGTATGAGGCTAAGCTCTGCCTCCACATCCGCATAAGGCTATGCACTGCCTTCAATCTGGACGGGACTAAGCCTTGTCCTGAACCTTGAATGAGATTAAGCTCTTTCTCCATATTTGCATGAGGATAAGACCTGCCTACATATCTACATAAGGCTAAGCCCTACCTCCATATCTGCATAAGGCTAAGCATTGCCTTCCATCTGCACGATACTAAGCCATGTCTCGAACTTTGAATGAGACTAAGCTCTGTCTTCATATCTGCATGAGGTTAAGCATTGCCTCTATATCTGCATAAGGCTAAGAACTGCCTTCCATCTGGACGGGACTAAGCCCTATCTCGAACCTTGCATGAGATTAATCTCTTTCTCCATATTTGTATGAGGCTAAACTTTGCATCCACATCGACATAAGGCTAAGAACTGCCTTCCATCTGGACGGGACTAAGCCCTATCTCGAACCTTGCATGAGATTAATCTCTTTCTCCATATTTGTATGAGGATAAGCCCTACCTACATATCTGCATAAGGCTAAGCCCTGCCTCCATATCTGCATAAGGCTAAGCATTGCCTTCCATCTGCACGTGACTAAGCCATGTCTCGAACATTGCATGTGACTAAGCTGTGTCTCCATATTGCATGAGGCTAAGCTCTTCATCCATATCTACATAAGGCTAAGAAATGCCTTTCATATACACGTGACTAAGCTTATTGCGAACCTTGCATGAGACTAAACTTTATCTCTACATTTGCATGAGGCTAAGCCCTGCCTCCGTATCTACATAACACTAAGCACTGCCCGCTATCTACATGGGGCTAAGCCCTGTCCCGAACCTTGCATAAGACTAAGCTATGTCTTCATGTTTTCATGAGACTAAGCACTGCCAACATATCTGCATAAGGCGAAGCCCTGCCTCCATATCCGCATGAGGCCAAGCACTGCCTTCCATCTGCACAGAAATAAGCCATGTCCCGGACCTTATATGAGACTAAGCTCTATCTCCATATTTTCATGAGGCTAAGCCCTGCCTCCATATCTGCATAAGGCTAAGCACTGCCTTCCATGTGCACGGGACTAAGCCATGTCTAGAACCTTGCATGAGACTAATCTCTGTCTCCATATTTGCATGAGGAAAAGCTCTGCATCCATATCTACATAAGGCTAAGCATTGCCTTCCATCTTCACGGGGCTAAGCCCTATCTCGAACCTTTCATGAGACTAAGAACTACCTTCCATCTGCATGGGAATAATCCCTGTACAAAACCTTGCATTAGACTAAGCTCTGTCTACATATTTGCACGAGGCTAAGTTATGCCTCCATATCTGCATAAGGCTAAGCACTGCCTCCATATCTGCATAAGGCTAAGCACTGCCTTCCATATGCACAAGACTAGGCCATGTCCCGAACCCTGCATTAGACTAATCTCTGTCTCCATATTTCCACGAGGCTAAGACCTGCCTCCATATCTGCATAAGGTTATTTCCCTCAATCATCATGGGACTAAGCCGTGTCCCGAACCTTGCATGAGACTAAGATCTGTCTCCATATGTGCATGGGGTTAAGCATTGCCTCCATATCTGCATAAGGCTAAGCACTGCCTTCCATCTGCACAGGACTAGGCCATGTCCGGAACCTTGCATGAGACTAAGCTCTGTCTCCATATTAGCATGAGGCTAAGCCCTGCCTCCATATCTGCATAACGTTAAGAACTGCCTTCCATCAGCATGGGACTAAGCCGTGTCCGGAACCTTGCATGAGACTAAGCTCTGACTCCATATCTGTATGACGTTAACCATTGCCTCTATATCTGCATAAGGCTAAGAACTGCCTTCAATCTGTGTCGGACTATGCCTTGTCCCAAACCTTGCATGAGACTAAGCTCTCTCTCCATATTTGTATGAGGCTAAGCTCTGCCTCCACATCCGCATAAGGCTACGCACTGCCTTCAATCTGGACGGGACTAAGCCTTGTCCCGAACCTTGCATGAGATTAAGCTCTTTCTCCATATTTGCATGAGGATAAGACTTGCCTACATATCTGCATAAGGCTAAGCCCTACCTCCATATATGCATAAGGCTAAGCATTGCCTTCCATCTGCACGATACTAAGCCATGTCTCGAACTTTGAATGAGACTAAGCTCTCTCTCCATATTTGTATGAGGCTAAACTTTGCATCCACATCGACATAAGGCTAAGAACTGCCTTCCATCTGGACGGGACTAAGCCCTGTCCAGAACCTTGCATGAGATTAAGCTCTTTCTCCATATTTGTATGAGGATAAGCCTTGCCTACATATCTGCATAAGGCTAAGCCCTGCCTCCATATCTGCATAAGGCTAAGCATTGCCTTCCATCTGCACGTGACTAAGCCATGTCTCGAACATTGCATGTGACTAAGCTGTGTCTCCATATTGCATGAGGCTAAGCTCTTCATCCATATCTAAATAAGGCTAAGAAATGCCTTTCATATACACGTGACTAAGCCTATTGCGAACCTTGCATGAGACTAAACCTTATCTCAACATTTGCATGAGGCTAAGCCCTGCCTCCGTATCTACATAACACTGAGCACTGCCCGCTATCTACATGGGGCTAAGCCCTTTCCCGAACCTTGCATAAGACTAAGCTCTATCTTCATGTTTTCATGAGACTAAGCACTGCCTACATATCTGCATAAGGCGAACCCTGCCTCCATATCTGCACAAGGCCAAGCACTGCCTTCCATCTGCACAGAACTAAGCCATGTCCCGGACCTTAAATGAGACTAAGCTCTGTCTCCATATTTTCATGAGGCTAAGCCCTGCCTCCATATCTGCATAAGGCTAAGCACTGCCTTCCAACTGCACGGGACTAAGCCATGTCTAGAACCTTGCATGAGACTAATCTCTGTCTCCATATTTACATGAGGCTAAGCTCTGCATCCATATCTACATAAGGCTAAGCATTGCCTTCCATCTTCACGGGGCTAAGCCCTATCTCGAACCTTTCATGAGACTAAGCACTACCTTCCATCTGCATGGGAATAATCCCTGTACAAAACCTTGCATGAGACTAAGCTCTGTCTACATATTTGCACGAGGATAAGTTATGCCTCCATATCTGCATAAGGCTAAGCACTGCCTCCATATCTGCATAAGGCAAAGCAATGCCTTCCATCTGCACAAGACTAGGCCATGTCCCGAACCCTGCATGAGACTAATCTCTGTCTCCATATTTGCACGAGGCTAAGACCTGCATCCATATCTGCATAAGGTTATTTCCCTCCATCAGCATGGGACTAAGCCGTGTCCCGAACCTTGCATGAGACTAAGATCTGTCTCCATATGTGCATGGGGTTAAGCATTGCCTCCATATCTGCATAAGGCTAAGCACTGCCTTCCATCTGCACAGGACTAGGCCATGTCCGGAACCTTGCATGAGACTAAGCTTTGTCTCCATATTAGCATGAGGCTAAGCCCTGCCTCCATATCTGCATAAGGTTAAGAACTTCCTTCCATCAGCATGGGACTAAGCCGTGTCCCGAACCTTGCATGAGACTAAGCTCTGACTCCATATCTGCATGACGTTAAGCATTTCCTCTATATCTGCATAAGGCTAATAACTGCCTTAAATCTGTATCGGACTATGCCTTGTCCCAAACCTTGCATGAGACTAAGATCTGTCTCCATATTTGTATGAGGCTAAGCTCTGCCTCCACATCTGCATAAGGCTAAGCACTGCCTTCAGTCTTGACGGGACTAAGCCATGTACCGAACCTTGCATGAGATTAAGCTCTTTCTCCATATTTGCACGAGGATAAGCCCTGCCTACATATATGCATAAGGCTAAGCCCTACCTCCATATCTGCATAAGGCTAAGCACTGCCTTCAATCTGCACGAGACTAAGCAATGTCTCGAACTTTGCATGAGACTAAGCTCTGTCTTCATATCTGCATGTGGTTAAGCATTTCCTCTATATCTGCATAAAGCTAAGAACTGCCTTCAATCTGTATGGGACTAAGCCTTGTCCCAAACTTCGCATGAGACTAAGATCTCTCTCCATATTTGTATGAGGCTAAACTTTGCATCCACATCGACCTAAGGCTAAGCACTGCCTTCCATCTGGACGGGACTAAGCCCTGTCCCGAACCTTGCATGAGATTAAGCTCTTTCTCCATATTTGTATGAGGATAAGCCTTGACTACATATCTGCATAAGGCTAAGCCCTGCCTCCATATCTGCATAAGCCTAAGCATTGTCTTCCATCTGCACGTGACTAAGCCATGTCTCGAACATTGCATGTGACTAAGCTGTGTCTCCATATTGCATGAGGCTAAGCTCTTCATC
>ML382611.1:1888-23672 GCA_005239525.1 Nicotiana knightiana | reverse complement strand
TTGTGAGTCCTAGAACTACCCAACATAACATAGTAGTAGCTACGCACGGGCTCTCGTCACTTCGCGGTGTGTAGTCCCCGCAAATAAGGACATGCAATTATTTATAATCACCTATGGGGAACAATTCCCTCTTACAAGGTTATAAAGAAGACTCATCTTGTGTCGAACCTACTCTTCGGGTCAAGAACGCCCCCGAAACTCCAAACTCGTCACCCAAGGACTCGAAACTAGCCAAATGTTACATAAATACATCAATTTATGCTCAAAAGTATGGAATTCCCCTATTTAGTTAACCAATTTAGCCTACTTTGCAATATCTCTAAATACACCCCCAGGCCCACGTACTCGGATTCCGGAAATTTTCAAAGGAAACACTTACCCATAACCTAAGGATCATTAATATATAGTTTTTGTATGATTCCATGGCAAATTTCTTGGTAATTTTCTCAATTTTCATAAAACTTAGGTTTTTACTCTAACCCATGATTTCCCACTAATTAGGAGGTTAATCTACCTAGGATTTCATGTATTAAAATAATATTAGAGTAGAAATCACTTACCTTTCAGTAGCTAGGTGGATTGGCCCTTTCCCAAGCTCTCTAAGTCGACAATGGTGGAAAAAAATGGAGAATATGAACATTTTCCGTGTTTAAAAGAAAACAGTGCCTCTAGTAGTTCCGCACCTGCGGCTCAAGGACTGCACTTGCAGTCTCGCACTGCGAGCAATAGCTCGCACATGTGGGAAATGGGACGAGGGCCTGAGCTCGCACCTGCGGGCAGGAGTCCGCACCTGCGGGGATGGCTTGCACCTGCGAGAACTGGGCAGCCCACCTGCGAGGCTGGGACCGCAGGAGCGGTCTCGCACCTGCAACTTGGCAATCACACCTGCGGTCACACCAGATCAGGTGCACCAGCAACTGCTTCAGCTGGTTTTTGGCCTCGTTTGGTGCCCGAGAGGCACCTGGGCCCACCCGAGCCCCCGTCCAAATATACCAACAAGTTCCAAATCACAGTATGAACTCGCTCGAGCCTTCGGAACACCCGCAACAATGCTATAACTCAAAATCACACCTCAAAACCCCTAGAACCAAACTTAGGAACTTTAAGTTTCTTGAATTCGCTAACAATGCGCCGAACCGACCTATACTACTCGGAATGACACCAAATTTTGCAGGCAAGTCATAAATGACATTTTGCGCCGAACCCCTAAAACAATGCACTGTTTTTTTTAATTCATTTTTTATCCTATATTCATCCCTGGTACAAGGTTTATTTATTTCTGATACAATTTCCACTATTGGAAATACATAAGTTATGGTCATTGTATCGTTAGTTGTATATAATGGTTTTTTTTTAACCATATGTATGTCATAAGCAAATAGTTACTGTATAAAATAGTATTCTTCAGTCAAAGATGTCCTCATCTTTAATATCCTGCCAGCATGCATATATAATGTATTCCAATGTATTCAATGCATTTAATTGTATATAATTGTATGTCTTTGTATTTTAATATATACAAATAGGTTAGTATTCAATATAAATTTGGTTGAATTCCTTGCGTATACATGTATAAATTTTCCATATATATTAAAATTAATATGTATGTTCTTTGATATATAATTGATATTTTTTAAAATACTTTAAACTAATAGGTTTATGTTTAAATGTAGGTGTTGCTTTCGACCGAATACTTGCATACAGTGAATGATGTATGAAGGAAGTACACCGTATGCCTCTTGGAGAGAAAATGCAGTTGTGGGCGGTTCAAAGTGGCGAATTACCATACCCACATGCTTGGGTTGTCTTGAATAGCAAGTTTCTAATGCCGGAAGATTATTGCTCTGACTATTACAAACCAAAGTATGTTGTAATGACAAATGAGGTTCCCGTGTATCCGTTGCCGGACCGAAATGAATGGAATATACCAGCACATATATCAGATGAAGTTGTCTTACCACCCAAATGGGAAAGACCTCCTGGAAGACCAAAGAAGAAGCGTGACAAGTCGTTCAATGAATTGCTACAAAAGAAAAATCAACATTCGTTTAGCATATGTGGGCAAGAAGGACATAATAAGCGTACTTGTAGAAATGCTCCACGTAGGAATTAGTTCACATTCTGGCTTGTATTAGCGGTAAAACTATTTGCCATAGCTTCCGGTGGCATTTTTAAATGATACATTATCTTTTTTTTTTTGCGAATATATTCTGGATATAACTAGGTGGTGTATTAAATGTAAATACATAATTTAAATATGACTATTTATATTAATTCTTGCGATCTGAATACAGATGAATACAAATAGAATACATAGTTGGTATATGATCTATGAATATTAAATATCTATATTCGAATACATCTGAATACAACCTATTGAATACACATGAATACAATCTGTTAGATACATACAGTATGAGTGAGTTGTAAAAAGATGTCATATTTCATTCACCATCCACTGATTCTTTTTTTTATTACATATAAATATAAGTAAAAACAAAACGACGCTTTTGATCAGGGATTATATATGATTTTTTCATATTAAAATACATGTATTCAAATACCAATGAATACCTATTAATACAATCTGTTATATACATACGATATGAGTGTATTGTATAAAGGTCTTATATAGTCCTAATATATGTAAATAAATATAAAAAATATGAAGACAACCTGTAAAATACATCTGAATACAACCTGTGGAATGCAATATGTTGAATACAGATAAATAGAATGTGTATTCGAATACTTCTGAATACAACCTGTTGAATAAACATGAATACAATCTGTTAGATACATATGATATGAGTGTATTGTAAAAAGATGTCATATTTCATTCACCATCCAATATTTCTTTTTCTTTTATTACATATAAATATAACTAAAAACAAAACGACGCTTTGGATCAGGGATTGTATATGATTTATTCATATTAAATACATGTATTCAAATACCACTGAATACATATTAATACATCTGTTATATACATACGATATGAGTGTATTGTATAAAGGTCTTATAGATTCCTAATATATGTAAATAAATATAAAAATACATGTAGACAACTTGTAAAATACATATGAATAAAACCTGTGGAATGCAATATTCGAATCATCTGAATACAACTTATTGAATACACATGAATACAACATGTTAGACACATACAAACACAACCTGTTGATTACAGTTGAATTCAGATGCACAAAAATATTGAATACATCGACTTAATACTTTAAATGATCATATATAAACACTATTGATACAGTAATGTAACGACCCGAGCGGTCATTTTGAGATCTAGCGCGTCGTTCAGCGGTTTGAAGTCATGCGCAGCTCCACTTTAGGTATTATGACTCGTAGGCATGGTCGGAGTTGAATTTCGGGAAGTTCAGAGTCAAATTGGAAAGAAAAATTCTCATTTCAGAAGCCTTAAGTTGGAGAAATTGACTAAGATTGGAATTTTGAGTAAACGACTTACGAATCAGGATTTGAAGGTTCCAGTAGGTTTATATGATGATTTCGTACTTGGGCTTATGTCCGGATCGGGCTTTGGATAACCCGGGAGCGTTTCGGCGTATATTATGGAAGTCGGCATTTTGAAAAAACTTCCTAAGTTTGGCTTGAAGCGCATTTCAGTGATATTGATGTCCGTTTGGGATTTCGAGTCTGGGAATAGCTCCGTATGGTGATTCTGGATTTGGGAGCACGATCGGAAGTGAATTCGGATGTCCGTAGGTCATTTTGAAGTCATTTGGCTAAAGATAGGAATTTGAAGGTTTTTGAGAAATCCAACCGGAAGTGGAAATTTTGATATCAGGGTCGGAATGCGATTCAAGAAGTCGGAGCAGGTCCGTAATGTCAAATATGAATTGTGTGCAAAATTTGGGGTCAATCGGACGTGATTTGATAGGTTTCGGCATCGGATGTGGAAGTTTGAAATTTCAAAGTTCAATAAAGTTTGAGTTTGAGTGCGATTCATGATTTCGGCATTGTTTGATGAGATTTGAGGCCTCGATCAAGTCCGTGTGATATTTTGGAACATGTTGTTATAATTGGACGGGGTCTCGGGAGCCTCGAGTGGATTCAGAGTGGTTAACGGATCAATGTTTAAAGTTGAAGAAAACTAGAGGTTGCTTTCATCTGGTGTGACCGCACCTGCGAGGCTTAAGCCGCAGGTGCGGTTTTGGAGCCGCAGGTGCGAGGTTTTCGTGGCTTGGCTGGGAGCGCAGGTGCGATGGAATTTTCGCACCTACGAAGGCGCAGATGCGAACAATGGGGCACAAGTGCGAAATTTTGCTGGGGCTGAGGAAGTCGCTGGTGCGGGAGTTTGGGCGCATCTACGGAAAAGCAGGTGCGAGATCTAGATCACAGGTGCGGACATCGGCCTGGGGCAATGTATGTTTTATAACCAAGCACTTGGCTCACTTCCTCCCATTTTCTGTTGGTGTGGGCGATTTGGAGGAGCTTCAAGAGAGGGTTTTCGTCAAGCATCGCAAGGTAAGTGATTCCTTCCCATTCCTAAGTTAAAATATGTGATCCTGCATGGATTGAACATAAAAATTGTGGAAAATTGAGAATTTTGAAGAAAACCTAGAAATTTGGTAATTTGGATTTTTAGCCACGAATTTGAGCATGAAATTTAGAGTAAATTGTATATTTGAGTTAGTAAGGCCAGGGGTGGGATATATCTTCGAGAAATTTTAAAATCTGGGCACGTGGACCTGAGGGCATTTTGGTCAATTCACTGAGCAGAGTTGGGAAAGTATATAATTTGAATTTGTTATGAGTATTAGAATGTATTTTCATTGCTTTGCCCGTTATTTGGTAGTTTTGGGGCGTTGTGCATCCATTGGAGTCGTCGGAAGGGCTTGAAAGCCGGTTATGGAATTTCGAAGCGAGGTAAGTCTCCTTTCTAACTTTGTGAGGGGGAATTGTCCCCCTAGGTGAACTAATTAAATATGTGCTGCTATCTGCGGGGGCTACGTATGCACGGGGTGACGGAAGTCCGTGCGTAGCTACTATTATGCCATGTCCGGGTAGTCTAGGACCTACTAGCATGCCTTACGTGTTGTACATGTGATCCTACCCATAATATTGGACTGTTAATGCTATTGAATCGGTAAATATTTTCTGAAGAAGAGTAGAGTGTACTTCTCTTAATCATTTAGAAAGAGAATTGATTCCTCTGTGGATAATTGTATTCCTGATAAAGTTATATTACTGAATATTATTAAACTTGGCAAATGAGTTTCAAAACAAAGATTTAAATGCTATCTTTTTGTGTTCCTTTAAGAAGAATTTCACCACTTTCCTGGGTAACTGCTTTCTTGATAAAAATGTGAACTTATTATGTGAATATGTGTACATATGAGCGCCTGAGTCGCAGGTATGATTCGCGAGCAGGTTAGCCTTATTATTATTATATTGACTGCGTCGTATGACCGATTCGCGAGCGGGGAAAATAAATGCATCTATGGTTCGAGCCGTTCGATCCTTCGGCAGTGCACAATTTATTATTGTTGGTTCGAGCCGTTCGACCCTCGGCATTTCTTGCGCATGATAATTGCTGTGTATTTCTTGTGATTTATACATGTTGATCGGCCTAAGGAAATTCTTAACTGCCAGTTAAAAAGAAAAAAAATTGATGTGTAAAATGTGAATTAAGTCTGATGTTCTCATCCCTGATTATTATTTAAATTGTCAACTGAAATGACGAAGGTGTTAAAGTGTTCAATATAAGAAGAACTGATATTCCTTATCCTTGATATTTAAATAAATTGCCTATGAAATTCATGCTTAATGTCTCACTTGATTATACTAAATTGACCTCTAGCAAGTGTCAAATCGACCTCTCGTCACTACCTCTCTGAGGTTAGGCAGGATACTTACTGAGTACACGTTGTTTCGTACTCATGCTACACTTGCTATGCATTTTTATTGCACAGGTACTTTCACAGCGATGTGGCTGGTTTGGAGACTTAGGCAAGCTGTATTATCCGAAGGCGATCCGCAGCTGACAGAGTCTCCCTCGTACTATATTCATTTTTGTTTTAAATTCCATTGTCCAATTTGTATCTCGGACAAGCTTTGTAATGGTTGTATAAATTCTTAGAAATTGCTCATGCACTTGTGACACCGGGTTATGGGATGTGTATGGGATGTATTTTATAAAAATGGAATATTAAACTGTCGTATTTACTTAATGATTGGCTTGCCTGACGATGGTGTCCGGCGCCATCACGACCTTAATAGATTTTGGGTTGTGACAACATGGTATCAGAGCACTAGGTTCCCTTAGGTCTCACTAGTCATGAGCAAGTCTAGTAGAGTCTTGCGGATTGGTACGAAGACGTCTGTACTTATCTTCGAGAGGCTACAGGGCTGTTAGGAGTACTTCCCTTCTTGATCCTCATCGTCTGATTTGATTCCTTTAAGACATATGCCTATGTTTATTCCTACTCAATCTTACGCGTCGCGAAGCGCTTGCTATGAATCAGGAATTTGAGGAATTGAAATGGTGCTACGGATATGATGCGAGATGTTTTCCATGTGTAATTGATTGCGGTTGTTGTTGTTGCTCTGCAGAAGGATAATATGTTATTTCATCTCAGTAGATGTGTTGCTGAGAGCCTTAAGGCTATGCTCAGGTAGTGACGATGCTTACGATTGGTTATCGCGCGACGTGGGTGTGATGGTATCATTCTTGCTCATATGTTAGGGGTGATGAATGGCTTGAATGGAGGTCTTCTCAGAGCGTGATTTTGATATTTCAGCATTTTAGTTTTGGTGGAGGAAAGGCAATTCAACTATAAATGGTCAGGTTTTGGATCGATAAAGTAGTAAGACTTGGTGTTTTCAAGTGAGGTGGAATACACCTGTGATGTGATATCGTCGTCATTGATCGAATGGAATGTGTTATGTTTGTCGGTGCTACGGTTTCTTCGGTTGAATGGGGTCAGAGTACTGTGAAGAAGTATTGAAGAAGCGGTTGTCAGAGACCGTGAGGTGCGGTGGTTCAGTACTGGATGAGTATTGATAATGAGACGACTCGACAAAGATGATCTTCGGAGAGTTTTAAGTCGTGGAGAACTACTGGTTTAAGAGCTGCAGAGAATGATATTGAATTGAGGCAGCAATTGGGAAGCATGCGACGAAGGGAGACATGTGAGAAGTGTCAGGCGGCGGCTAAATTTCTAAAAGGCAAGGTGTAAGGAACGGAAGTCAGGTGGTTGTTTAAAGGAATGAGCTTAACAGTGGAAGAGTGGCAGCGTAGCCCAGGAGTTCAGTGGTAAGACAACTGCCTATCTTGAGGTAAAGTTTGAAAGTTTTTGTGGATGGTGATGGGGTCCACGAGCTTAAGTGAAATGTGGGTTATTTTGGCAGAAGGTTGGATACAATAGGGAGGAGTTGTTAGGAATGAAGAAGGACGCAATATGACGGTGAATTTGAAGATGTTGTAGCGCATTTAGTAGATGTTCATGAGGAGCGGATGGACTGGTAAAGTTGGTGATTTCCACAGGTGGGTTATCTCCTATGAATAGGTTAACGGTTGCATGGTTGGAAAGTTTATGCGAGGGAATGCTGACAAGAGAATTTGGAAGGATTGGACGGGCTGGTTAAGCAAAATCATGTTAACAAAGGAGAAAGGATCTCAGCAGGGTCTAGAGTGGTGCAAGGAGTAGCTTCGAGCTAAGTGGGGGAGTCCCACCACCTACAGTTGGGTTGAAGGATTGTGTTCTCATGGGGTCGCGGATTGTCGGTGTGTTGGCAAGTTATTTCAGCTAAGGGGAAAGGAGTAGAATGGTGATCGTGCATGGGATTTGATGAATGTGTGAAAAAGTTTGCCCTGTCGGACCAGGGTTAGGCTTTGAAAGATTTAGAATTTATGCTTAAGGCATAGGCGAGTTGTTAGGGTAGTGACTCAGTCACGTGCTTCATTGAAAAGGGTGTTCATGTGCTAGAAGAGCTGTGGAGTTGATTGTATTCGGGGCCAGTCAGAGTGGGTGACTCTCAATAGCGGTCCTAGTGAATTCAAAAGTTAAGAACGCGGTGTTTAAGGGTTAAAGGCAGTAGTATGATTAAGAATTTAGCTTTTGCAGCGTAATTTCAGAGAGAGGGAAAATGGTTGGAGTGCTCCATGTTATTTTCAACGTGCAAGATAGTATTGGAGGAGTGAGAGAAATAAACTCCGGGTTGTAGAAAGATTATCAGGAGGGTATGAGACGGGTTGCGGGATTTAGGCAGCATGGTCTCGTGAATCAATGTCACTCGGAATGAGTGAGGGTTGAGTTGAAGGAAGTTACTATTATTCCTGAGGCAATTAAAGATGATTAAAAGAATATAGATTGATTAGCCATGGTTGAAATGGCACATGTACGGCAGTGATCAGTTTCGTCAGTGTAATTAAATTATGTATGTGGATTGGGCCGGTATGCGCGGGGCTTGTCGGACGTCGTAACAGATTTGATTTGGGAGCATTCAAGTGTTATGGCCTGTCAGGTGTAGGCGGATCCCGGAAGGGTTATGGTGGTTTAGACCACTACTTAAGGATTTGCATGTATTGTGATTTTGGGAATTCACTTGTGTATTGTCATGGTTCTCTTGAATTGAGGTAAGTAAAAGGTTTCTATATGATGAAGTGTTCACCCTATTAGTGGTTCCAGAGTTATGATGGAATTCTTGCGCAATTTCATATTGGCATGTTAGGTGCAGTAAACAGTGTGTAACTGGAAGTAAAGAATCGAGATTGCGGTTCGGTGTTAACAAGGATGTCATGAGCTCGGATGAGCAAGAAAGAGTAATTTGAAAGTTCAGAGTAAGCTGGTGTTATCTTCAGTGTCACCTGAGATCGATATTCGGTGAAAGAGGCTTTGAACCCTGGTTATGGGTTCTTGATTTGTTTTACAGCGTTAGTGTGGCCAGTGGTGGATGTGCGGATTTTCTACCTTGTGTGGAAGGTCGTGGGAGCGTGACCACGGGAAGAACGTATGAGTGTGACATGTAGTCACTTAATGGATTGAAGATTTGGACTGAGTATGAAGAAGTGTAATATTGCATATTTGAGAATTTGTGCCTGGAAGGCATTTGGTTCATTTGGTTGTGGATTGTGGGGTGTTTGTCCCGGCTATGATGGTTGTCTTGTGTGTTACGAGAGGAAGTGGGTTAATATGGACCCAGGTAAAAGCTATTAGCCTAGTTCGGTGCGAGCAAGGTAGACATGATGTTTGTGAATGGGTTTAAACAGGATTATGGGTTTCACGTGAGGCAGATGTGTTCATTTCAGTATAGCGCTCCTCAAGGAGGGGTGTTGGAATATTAGGTGTTGTTCCGTCTTCGTCAAATTCATGTGATANGTTTGTCCCGGCTATGATGGTTGTTCTTGCGTGTTATGAGAAGAAGTGGGTTATTATGGACCCAGGTAAGGCTATCAACTTAGTTCGGTGCGAGCAGAATCATCTTGAAGTGTGTGAATGGGTTTAAATAGGATTATGGGCTTCATGCGAGTCAGATGTGTTCATTTCAGTATAGCGCTCCTCAAGGAGGGGTGTTGGAATATTAGGTGTTGTTCCGTCTTCGTCAAATTCATGTGATATTATGATTGTCCCGTGTGAGTTATAAAATNTCAGTGGTGCTTGAGTTTTGTAGCATATGGCTTTATCAGTCTCCCCGGGATGGTATTATGCACTTAGCGTGCTTATGATCGATATTCAGTATTTTTTAATAGTGAGCGATTCAGCTCCGTGTATCTTCTTATATAAATTTTATGTGTGGATAGGATGGCACGTCGCCACGGGTATGTTATTTGGATCGGGTTGCACGCCGCAACAGTGTGATGATGAGTAAGGTTCCTATATTTATTTTTCTTGTGTTTTACTTCCTATTTTCTGAGGAAAGTTCATAATAGTTGCGTAAGTTGAGTAGTCCCTTCCTGAGTCATTTCTTATGTATCGTGTTCGAGTTGTAGCCTATTGGTGTGATGTGGTATCATGTGAGACTGTTGGTCATGTCTGGGGTGATTGGTTGTTTGAACAGTTCATACTGGGTGAGACGAGATTATTGCATCAGGGATCAGTGCGATAAGATTATGTGAAACACATTAAAGGACGGTTTCCCTTATTGGTTTGTAATGAGGTGATGATTCTAGTCAAGAGGAGATATTCAATGATTTATTAACTCGGCAGTTGATTATGAATTTCTACACATCTCCTCCGTTGTGGTGGTATCGCCAGCATTATAGCAGGATGTATGTAAATATATTGTAAGGTGCATTGGAAGCATCAGATTCGTGGAATTTTGGCTATTAAGGTTCAAGGAGTGTCATTGTGGTCAGATGATGAATTATGCAGTGCATGGTGCTAATTCAGCAAAGGTATACAGTCATGTTCTGGTATATCTTGTGGTAGTTGATGCGGTGTTTATATATTAGGAACAGGCCTGGCATAGAATTTCAGGTGTTGGAACTGGATTCTGAGCTTATTATATGGATACAAGAAGAAATCTTCAGATTTGATCAAGCTAATGTACCCAAATGGGTTGTGGTAGCACGGTCAGGTGCACGAGGTGTTAATAAGTGATTTCAGATAACTCTAGAGTAGTTCTTAGCACGTTCGAGGACAAACATCTGTTTAAGTGGGGGAGAATGTAACGACCTGACCGGTCGTTTTGAGCTCTAGCACGTCGTTCAGTGGTTTGAAGTTATGAGCAGCTCGACTTCAGGTATTATGACTCGTAGGCATGGTCGGAGTTGAATTTCGGGAAGTTCGGAGTCAAATTGAAAAGAAAAATTCTCATTTCAGAAGCCTTAAGTTGGAGAAATTGACTAAGATTGGAATTTTGAGTAAACAATCTCTGAATCAGGATTTGAAGGTTCCAGCAAGTTTGTATGATGATTCGGACTTTGGCATATGTCCGGAGCAGGTTTGGATAACCCGGGAGCGTTTCGGCGTATATTATGGAAGTCAGCATTTTGAAGAAATTTCCTAAGTTTAGCTTGAAGCGCATTTCAGTGATATTGATGTTCGTTTGGGATTCCGAGTCTGGGAATAGCTCTGTATGGTGATTCTGGTGTAACGACCCGGCCGGTCGTCTTGAGCTCTAGTGCGTCGTTCAGCGGTTTGAAGTCATGAGCAGCTTTGTTTCAGGCATTATGACTTGTAGGTGTGGTCGGAATTGAATTTCGGGAAGTTCGGAGTCAAATTGGAAAGAAAATTCTCATTTTAGAAGCCTTAAGTTGGAAGAATCGACTAAAACTGGAACTTGGAGTAAACGACCTCGGAATCAGGATCTGAAGGTTCCAGCAGGATCGTACGATGATTTCGGACTGGGGCGTATATCCGGGTCGGGTTTTGGATAACCCGGGAGCTTTTCGACGTATATTGTTGAAGTTAGCATTAGAAGGAATTTCATAAGTCTGGGTTGAAGTGCATTTCGGTGTTATTCCGAATCTGGGAATAGCTCCATATGGTGATTCAGGAGTTGGGAGTGCGATCAGAAGTGAATTCGGAGGTTCGTAGGTCATTTTGAAGTCATTTGGCTAAAGATAGAAATTTGAAGGGTTTTGAGAAGTTTGACCGAGAGTTTGACTTTTTGATATCGGGGTCGGATTCTAATTTCTAAAGTTGGAGCAGGTCCGTAAGGTCGAATATCACCTGTGTGCAAAATTTGGGGTCAATCGGACGTGATTTGGTAGGTTTTGGCATCGGATGTAGAAGTTTGAAATTTCAAAGTTCATAAAGCTTGAATTGGAGTGCGATTCATGATTTCGACGTTTTTTGATGTAATTTGAGGCCTCGAGCGAGTTCGTATCATGTTTTGGGACACTTTGGTATAATTGGTTAAGGTCCCGAGGGCCTCGGGTGGATTTCGGAAGGTTAACGAAATGAATTTCGGACCAAAGAGTTGCTAAATTTTCTGCAGAAAACTGTTTTGACAGCAACTAGTGCAATCGCGGAGCTGAATTTGGAAGCTTATATCTCGAAATCTATAAGGATTCTGAAAATTTTCAAAACATAAAAGTTCCAGACCTTGCATTCTAGTTACCATAAAGTTAAACCATTCATGATTTGCATATTTTATCAGAAAGTTATGATCGATTGAAGATGGCTGGTGGAGCAATTTCGACAGAAATTTCTGATGCATGGAGCCGACTTTAGAAGCTCATATCTCGGAATATATAAAGAGTTGTATGGTGTACAACTAATCAAATTAAAAATCTTCAAGTATAGTTTCTAAATCTTCAAACCGTTTGTCATTGGATTATTCTACAAGGAGCTATGGGCGTTTTAACAGAAGGTGTACCGCAAGGGGAAATTGTAATAGGATGTATAACCTGCACAGCGCAAGGTACAACTCGATGAAGCCTGGGCAGATTGTTTTAAACACGAGTTTTGGCCTATTTCTTTCATTTGTTTTGGATGATTTTGGAGATCTCAAGGAGGGATTTTCACCAAGCAACACTAGGTAAGTGATTTCTTCCTATTTTTGAGTTAAATATGTGATCTTACATGGATTTAGACATGGAAAATTAGTATAAATTTGGGATTTTTGGGGAAGACCTAGAATTTGAATTTTAGACTTTTACCATGGATTTGAGCATGAAAATTAGAGTAAATTGTATAATTGAGTTAGTAAAGCTATGGGTAGAATTTATCTTCGAGAAATTTCAGAATCCGGGCACGTAGGCTCGAGGGCATTTTGGTCAACTTTTCGAGCGGAGTTGGGAACTTATATAATTTGGACTGTTACAAGTATTAGAGTGAATTTTTATTGATTTGCCCGTTNCTTGTGAGGGGGAATTGTCCCCATAGGTGAACTAATTAAATATCTGCTACTATTTGTGGGGGCTACGTACGCACGAAGTGACGAGGGTCCGTGCGTAGCTACTATCATGTTTATGTCCGGGTAGTCTAGGACCCGAAAGCATGTTTTAATTGCCGTATTTGTAATCTTATTGATGAAAATGAAGTGTTTAAACCTTACTGAACTTGGTAAAAATAGATTTCTGGAAAAGATTTAAATACTATTTTTGTCGCCTTTAAAAGAGAAATTTTCATTTACTTGAGTATATGCTTTCCCGATGTAGTCGGGGTGGACTATTTGATTGTGCATGACTCTGTGTGACCGCTTCGCAATTTACATTCCGTGAGCGGAGTGTTATTTCCCCCACTCTCATAGGAGCAGGTCGTACTCCACGGCGAGATTGAAATATGTAATAATGGTTTGGGTCGTTCGACCCTCGGCAGTGCACAAATATGATTTTTATGATGGCTCAGGCCGGTTGTCCTTATCCCGTATGCGCATGCTAAATTGTTAATGATTTTCATGGATATTGAGTGAGTAGATATTTGGGGAAAATAAAATGAAGTAGTAATTGTTTGTTTACTTCCCGCTTTTACTTGTATTGCAGTTACTTCAATATTTACTGTCTTATCGTCCTCGTATGCCTATTGTTGTTACCATATCTTGTTAATTATCTTGTTGGACCCTAGTGAGTGTCAAGTCGACCTCTCGTCACTACCTCTTCGAGGTTAGGCGAGATACTTACTGAGTACACGTTGTTTTCGTACTCATGCTACACTTGCTGTGCATTTTGTTGCACAGGTACCTTCATAGCAATATGGCTGACTTGGAGACTTAGACGAGCTGCATCACTCGGAGACGACCCGCAGTCGGCAGAGTCTTCCTCTATGTATTGTATTTTCATTTTTATTCCTTGTCCAGTTTGTATTTCGGACAAGCATTGTAGAATTTGTAAAATTCTTAGAAAATGCTCATGTACTTGTGTCACCGGGTTTTGGGATGTGTTTGGGATGTATTTTATCAAGATGGAATATTGGACTGTTATTTCTACTTAATGAATTTTATTTAGATATTACATGTTAAGTGAAAGGTAATGATTTTCAAAAATGCTAAAACAGGAAATTTAACTTAACCATTTAATGATTGGCTTGCCTGACAGTGGTGTCCGGCGCCATCACAACCTTATGGATTTTGGGTCGTGACAACTTGGTATCAGAGCACTAGGTTCCCTTAGGTTTCACGAGTCATGAGCAAGTCTAGTAGAATCTTGCGGATCGGTACGGAGTCGTCTGTACTTATCTTCGAGAGGCTACAGGGCTGTTAGGAGTACTTCCCTTCTTGATTCCCCATAGTGCGATTCGATTCCTTTAAGGCTTATGCCTATGTTCTTCCTACACAATCTTATACATCGCGAAGCGCTTGCTATGAAACGTGTATTTGAGGAATTGAAATGGTGCTATGGATATGGTTCGAGATGTTTTCCATGTGTAGTTGGTTGGGGCTGTTGTTGTTGCCCAGCAGAAGAATATTATGTCGTTTCAGCTCGGTTGTTGTGTTTCTGAGAACTTTGAGGCTATGCTCAGATTGTTATGATGCTTACGATTGGTTATCGCGTGTTGATATGATGGTAAAATGATTGCCCATATGTCGAGGTAATGAATGACTTGAAGGGAGGTCTTCTCAGAGCGTAATTTCGAGATTTCAGTATTTTAGTTCCGGCGGAAGAAGGGCAGTTGGCCTATGAATGTTCAAGTCTGGGGGAATAAAGTAATAAGACTTGGTGTTATCAAGCGAGGTGGAGTTTTCATTTGTGATGTGGTATCGCTATTTTGATCGAATAGAATGTGTTAAGTTTGCCGGTGTTATAGTTCTTCGGTTGCATTGGGTCAGAGTGTTGTGAAGTAGTATTGAAGAGGCGGTTGTCAGAGATCGTGGTGTGTGGTGGTTCAGAACTGAATAGTTATTTCTAATGAGGGCAGCTCGAGAAAGATGATCTTCGGAGAGTTTGAAGTCGTGGTGATCTGCTGATTTAAGAGCTACAGAGAATGATATTGAATTGGGCACCATACGATGAAGGAAGGCATGTGAGAAGTGTCAGGCGGCAGCTAAATTTCTAAAAGGCCAGGCTTAAGAAAAGGGAAGTCAGGTAGTGCTTACAGGAATGAGGTTAACTAAAGTGGGAGAGCGGCAGGATATTGGTGAATTAGAAGATATTGTAGCGCATTTAGTAGATGTCCATGAAGAGCGGACGGACTGGTAAAGTTGGTGAATTAGAGCAGGCTTAGGATGGGATACTGATGTTGTAGAGGGTGTGCAGTACGGCGTCGTTGGAAGGTGTTAGTTGGTGATTTCCATAGGTGGGTTATCTCCTGTGAGTAGGTTAACGGTTGTGTGGTTGGCAAGTTTCTGTTAGGCATTCTAGTGGTATTCGGTAGGAGGCAGAATGTGTGAATGATGCTAGAGAATTTAAGTATTTAGGGAGTGCTAACAAGAGAATTCGGAGGAATTGGACGGATTGATTTAGCAAGATCATGTTAACAAAGGGGAATGGATCTCAGCAGGGTCTAGAGTGGTGCAAGAGTAGCTTCGGGCTAAGTGGGGGAGTCCCACCACCTGCAGTTGGGTTGTAGGATTATGTTCTCATGGGGTTGTGGATTGTCGGCATGTTGGCAAGTTATTACAGCTAAGGGAAATGAGTAAAATGGTGATTGTGCGTGGGATTTGATGAATGTGTGCAAAAGTTGGCCCTGTTGGACCAGGGTTAGGCTTTGAAAGATTCAGAATTCATGCTTAAGGAATAGGCGAGTTGTGAAGGTAGTGACTCAGTCACGTACTTCATTGAGAGGATGTTCATGTGCTAGAAGAGCCTTGGAGTTTATTGTGCTCGGGGCCAGTTAGAGTGGGTGACTCTCAGCAGCGGTTCTAGAAAATTCGAAGTTTAAGAACGTGATGTTTAAGGGTTAAAGGTAGCAGTATGATTAAGAGTTGAGCTTTTGCAGCGTAATTTCAGCGAGAGGGAAAATGGTTGGAGTGTTCTATGTTATTTTCAGCATGCAAGATAGTATTGGAGGAGTGAGAAAAATAAACTCCGGGTTGTAGAATGATTATCAGGAGGGTATGAGACGGGTTGCGGGATTTAGGTAGCATGGTCTCATGAATCAAGGTCACTCGGGATGAGTGAGGCTTGAGTTGCTATGACTTGAGGGAAGTTACTATTATTCCTGAGGCAACTGAAGATGATTAAAAGAAGATAGAGTAGTTATCCATGGTTGAAATGGCGCACTTACGGCAGTGATCAGTTCCTTCAGTGTGATTGAGTTATGTGTATGGTTTGTGTAGATGTGTGTGGGGCTTGTTGACCGTCGTAATACATTTCATTTGGAAGCATTCAAGTGCTATGGCCTGGTAGGTGTAGGCGGGTCCCGGAAGGTTTATGGTGGTATAGACCACTACCTAAGAATTTGCATGTTGGGTGATTGTGATAAATCACTTGTGTGTTGTGATGGTTCTCTTGAATTTAGGTAAGTAAGAAGGTTTTTATGTGATGAAGTGTTCACCCTAATAATGGTTCAGGAGTTATGATGGAATTCTTGCGCTATTTCATATTGGCATGTCAGGTGCAGTGAGCAGTAGGGAACTGGAAGTAAGGATCGAGATTGTGGATCGGTGTTAACAGGGATGTCATGAGCTCGGTTGAGCGAGAAAAAGAGACTTGAATGTTAGAGTAAGCTGGTGTTGTCTCCAGTGTCACCTGAGATTGGTGTTTGGTGAAAGTGGCTTTGTATCCTGGTCATGGGTTCTTGATATGTTTTACAGTATTAGTGTGGTCGATGATATGGATGTGCAGACTTGTTACCTCGTGGGAAAGATCGTGGGAGCATGACCACGGGAAGATCGTATGAGTGTGACATGTAGTCACGTAATGGATTGAAGATTTAGACTGAGTATAAGGAAGTGTAATATTGCTTATGTGAGAATTTATTCTTGGGAGGCGTTCAGTTCATTGTGTTGTGGACTTTGGGATGTTTTTCCCGGCTATGATGGTTGTTCTTGCGTGTTATGAGAAGAAGTGGGTTATTATGGACACAGGTAAGGTTATCAGCCTAGTTTGGTGCGAGCAAAATCAGCTTAAAGTGTGTGAAGGGGTTTAAACAGGATTATGGGCTTCATGTTAGAAATATGTGTTCCTTTCAATATAGCGCTCCTCAAGGAGGGGTGCTGGAACATCGGATGTTGTTTCGTCTTCGTTCATTTCATGTAAGGTTATTATTGTGCCGTGTGAGTTGTGAAACGGCTTGAGAAATTCCTATGTGTTAAGATTCAGCGTAGTGATGATGTCATGTGAGCAGGAGGTCTCTTGAGATTTCAGAGTGTGTGTGTGTGTGTGTGTGTATATATATATATCGCGCCTCAGTTGTGCTTAATTTTTGTAGCATATGGCTCTATCAGTCTTCCCAGGATGGTATTATACACTTAGCGTGCTTATGACCGGTATTCAGTAATTTGTAATGGTGAGCAATTCAGCTCTGTGTATATCTCCGTATGTAAATTTTATGATGGGATCGGGTGGCACACCACCACGGGTATGTTATTTGTATTGGGTTGCACGCCGCAACAGGGTGATGTTGAGTGAGGTTCCTATATTTATTTTTCTTGTGTTTTGCTTCCTATTTTTCTAAGGAAATCCATGTTAGTTGTGTGATTTGAGTAGTCCCTTCCTCGGTTATTTCCTGATGCATCATTTTCGAATTGTGGCTTATTGGCGCATTGTGACATCATGTGAGATTGTTGGTCATGTATGGGGTGATTGGTTGTCTGAGCAGCTCATACTGGGTGAGACGAGACTATTGGATCAGGGATCAGTGCAATAAGATTTTGTGAAGTATGGTAAAGAACAAAGGCCAGTATTAGCGTAGTAATGAGGTGATGATTTTAGTCAAAAAGCAGAGAATCAATGTTTGGTTAACTCTGCAATTGGTTATCAATTTCTACACATCTCCTCCATTGTGGTGGTATCGTAAGCATTATAGCAATATGTATATGTATATCAGCAGATGCATTGGGAGCATCAGATTTGTGAAATTTTGGCTATTAAGGTTCATGAAACGTCATTGTGGTTAGATGGTGAATTATGCGGTGCATGGTGCTAACTCAGCAAAGTTACGCAGTCGTGTTTTGGTACCTTGTGTGGTAGTTGATACGGTGTTTATATATTGGAAACAGGCCTGGCAGAGAATTTCAGGTGTTAGAACTGGGTTTTGAGCTTAATGTATGGATAAAAGAGGATATCTTCAGATTTGATCAAGCTAATATGCTCAACTGGGTGCTGGTCACACGGGCAGGTGGACGAGGTGTTAAACAACGATTTCAGATAACTCCAGAGCAGTTCATGTCACGTTCGAGGATGAATGTATGTTTAAGTGAGAGAGAATGCAACGACCTGACCGGTCGTCTTGAGCTCTAGCGCGCGTTCAGCGGTTTGAAGTCATGAGAAGCTTTGTTTCAGGCATTATGACTTGTAGGTGTGGTCGGAATTGAATTTCGGGAAGTTCGGAGTCAAATTGGAAAGAAAATTTTCATTTCAGAAGCCTTAAGTTGGAAGAATCGACTAAGACTGGAACTTGGAGTAAACGGCCTCGGAATCAGGATCTGAAGGTTCCAGCAGGTTCGTACGATGATTTCGGACTAGGGCGTATATCCGGATGGGGTTTTGGATAACCCGGGAGCTTTTCGGCGTATATTGTGGAAGTTAGCATTTTAGAAGGAATTTCATAAGTCTAGGTTGAAGTGAATTTCGGTGTTATTCCGAATCTGGAAATAGCTCTGTATGGTGATTCTGGAGTTGGGAGCGCGATCGGAAGTGAATTCGGAGGTCTGTAGGTCATTTTGAAGTCATTTGGCTGAAAATAGAAATTTGAAGGTTTTTGATAAGTTTGACCGAGAGTTTGACTTTTTGATATCGGGGACGGATTCCAATTCTGAAAGTTGGAGCAGATCCGTAAGGTCGAATATGACTTGTGTGCAAAATTTGGGGTCAATCGGACGTGATTTGATAGGTTTCGGCATCGGATGTAGAAGTTTGAAATTTCAAAGTTCATAAAGCTTGAATTGGAGTGCGATTCATGATTTCGACGTTGTTTGATGTGATTTGAGGCCTCGAGCGAGTTCGTATCATGTTTTGGGACATGTTGGTATAATTGGTTAATGTCCCGAGGGCCTTGAGTGGATTTCGGAAGGTTAACGGAATGAATTTCGGACCAAAGAGTTGCTAAATTTTCTGCAGAAAACTGTTTTGACAGCATAGTGCACGGAGCTGAATTTGGAAGCTTATATCTCCAAATCTATAAGGAATCTGAAAAGTTTCAAAACATAAAAGTTTCAGAACTTGCATTCTAGTTACCAGAAAGTTAAACCATTCATGACTTGGATATTTTATCAGAAAGTTATGATCTATTGAAGATGGTTGGTGGAGCAGTTTCGACAGAATTTTCTAATGCATGGAGCCGACTTTAGAAGCTCATATCTCGGAATATATAAAGAGTTATATGGTGTACAACCTATCAAATTAAATATCTTCAAGTCTAGTTTCTAAATATTCAAACCGTTTGTCATTGGATATTTCTACAAGGAGCTATGGGCATTTTAACAGAAGGTGTACCGCATGGAGAAATTGTAATAGGATGTACAACTTGCACAGTGCAAGGTACAACTCGATGAAGCCTGGGTAGATTGTTTTAAACACGAGTTTTGGCCCATTTCTTTCATTTGGTTTGGATGATTTTGGAGATCTCAAGGAGGTATTTTTACCAAGCAACACTAGGTAAGTGATTTCTTCCTATTTTTGAGTTAAATATGTGACCTTACATGGATTTAGACATGAAAAATTAGTATAAATTTGGGATTTTTTGGGAAGACCTAGAATTTGGAATTTTGGACTTTTACCATGAATTTGAGCATGAAAATTAGAGTAAATTGTATAATTGAGTTAGTAAAGCTATGGGTAGAATTTATCTTCGAGAAATTTCGGAATCCGGGTACGTGGGCCCGAGGGCATTTTGGTCAACTTTCCGAGCGGAGTTGGGAACTTATATAATTTGGATTGTTACAAGTATTAGAGTGATTTTTTATTGATTTGCCCGTTATTTTAATAATTTTGGGGCGTTGTGCATCAATTGGAGTCATCGGAAGGGCTTGGAAGCCGGTTATGGAATTTCGGAGCAAGGTAAGTCTCATTTCTAAACTTGTGAGGAGAATTGTCCCCATAGGTGAACTAATTAAATATCTGCTACTATTTGTGGGGGCTACGTACGCACGAAGTGACGAGGGTCCGTGCGTAGCTACTATCATGTTTATGTCCGGGTAGTCTAGGACCCGAAAGCATGTTTTAATTGCCGTATTTGTAATCTTATTGATGAAAATGAAGTGTTTAAACCTTACTGAACTTGGTAATAATAGATTTCTGGAAAATATTTAAATACTATTTTTGTCGCCTTTAAAAGAGAAATTTGTCATCTACTTGAGTATTTGTTTTCCCGATATAGTCGGGGTGGACTGTTTGATTGTGCATGACTCTGTGTGACCACTTCGCAATTTACATTCCGCGAGCGAAGTGTTATTTCCCCCACTCTCATAGGAGTGGGCCGTACGCCACGGCGAGATTGAAAGATGTAATTATGATTCGGGTCGTTCGACCCTCGGTAGTGCACAGATATGATTATTACGATGGCTCAGGCCAATTGTCCTTATCCCGTATGCGCATGCTAAATTGTTAATGATTTTCATGGATATTGAGTGAGTACATATTTGGGGAAAAGAAAATGAAGTAGTAATTGTTTGTTTACTTCCCGCTTTTACTTGTATTGCAGTTACTTTAATGTTTACTGTCTTATCATCCTCGTATGCCTATTTCTGTTACCATATCTTGTTAATTATCTTGTTGGACCCTAGTGAGTGTCAAGTCGACCTCTCGTCACTAACTTTTTGAGGTTAGGCGGGATACTTACTGAGTACACGTTGTTTTCGTACTCATGCTACACTTGCTGTGCATTTTGTTGCACAGGTACCTTCATAGCAATATGGCTGACTTGGAGACTTAGACGAGCTGCATCACTCGGAGACGACCCGCAGTCGGCAGAGTCTTCCTCTGTGTATTGTATTTTCATTTTTATTCCTTGTCCAATTTGTATTTCGGACAAGCTTTGTAGAATTTGTAGAATTTGTAAAATTCTTAGAAAATGCTCATGTACTTGTGTCACTGGGTTCCTGGATGTGTTTGGGATGTATTATATCAATATGGAATATTGAAATGTTATTTATACTTAATGCATTTTATTTAGATATTACGTGTTAAGTGAAAGGTAATTATTTTCAAAAATGCTAAAACAGGAAATTTAACTTAACTATTTAATGATTGGCTTGTCTGACAGTGGTGTCCGGCGCCATCACGACCTTATGGATTTTGGGTCGTGACAACTTGGTATCAGAGCACTAGGTTCCCTTAGGATTCACGAGTCATGAGCAAGTCACGTAGAGTCTTGTGGATCGGTACGGAGACGTCTGTACTTATCTTCGAGAGGCTACAGGGCTGTTAGGAGTACTTTCCTTCTTCATTCCTCATCGTGCGATTCGATTCCTTTGAGACTTATGCCTATGTTCTTCCTACACAATCTTATACGTCGCGAAGCGCTTGCTATGAAACGTGGATTTGAGGAATTGAAATGGCGCTACGGATATGGTGCGAGATGTTTTCTATGTGTAGTTGGTTGGGGTTGTTGTTGTTGCCCTACTGAAGAATATTATGTTGTTTCAGCTCGGCTGTTGTGTTTCTGAGAACTTTGAGGCAATGCTCAGATTGTTATGATGCTTACGATTGGTTATCGCGCAATGTTGATATGATGGTAGAATGATTGCCCATATGTCGGGGTAATGAATGACTTGAAGGGAGGTCTTCTCAGAGCGTAATTTCGAGATTTTAGTATTTTAG
>ML382610.1:52129-115054 GCA_005239525.1 Nicotiana knightiana | reverse complement strand
GCATAATACCCCGGATTATATTTGCAACGCCCGCTTAGTCTTTTATTAGACATAGTTGAGCCTTTTTGAAGCAATGCAATGTAACTTGAAGCTTGTCTAAGTATCTCTGCATCATATCTTCTCGAACCTAGAAGCTTCCATTTACTTGGTTTACGACCAGAAGAGAGCCACATTTTGCTTCGATGACCTCTGCTCCTAGGCCTTTGGCCAGTTCGAGACCTACAATCATGGCCTCATACTCAGCCTCATTGTTAGTCAACTTCGAAGTTTTTATAGATTGTCTAATTCTGCCACCCGTAGGCGGTTTTAGAACTATGCCGAGACTAGACCATTTCACGTTCAAGGCACTATCAGTGAAAAGGGTGCATACCCTCGATGATGTGCCCGTTTCTAACAAGAGTTCGTTATCTACTTCGGGCACGAGGGCAGGCGTAAAATCGTCCACGAAGTCCGCCAAAATTTGAGACTTGATAACCGTTCAAGGTTGGTACTCGATGTCATACCCCCCGAGTTCGATGGCCCATTTGGAAAATCAGCCCGATAATTCGGGCTTATGCAGGACGTTTTGAAGAGGATATGTAGTTGATACACATATAGGGTGGCATTTAAAATAAGGTTTCAATTTCCTAGATTAGCTTACTAATGCAAGAGCTAATTTTTCTAAGTGCGGATACTTGGTTTCAGCATCTCCTAGGGTCCGACATACTTAATAGACAAGAAATTGCGTACCTTGTTCTTCTCGAACCAGCACACCACTTACCACCACTTTGAAGATGGCCAAACATAAATATAGTGTTTCATCCTCCTTCAGGGTGCGGAGCAATGGTGGGCTCGAGAGATATCGCTTTAATTCCTCCAAGGCATGTTGTTATTCCGGAGTCCACTCTAAGTTATTTTTCTTCTTGAGTAGGGAGAAAAAGTGATGACTTCGATCTGATGACCTCGAGATGAATCAGCCTAAGGTTGCTATTCTCCCGGAACTTCATCATTTGATGAAGATTTGATGGCACCGCCCTCATACTATGTATCCATAGCCTTCCAAGTAAGGCATTGTACCTCATGTCACCTTCGATGACATGAAAATTGGTATCTAGATTTGTACCGGATACATTGACTGGGAGGATGATTTCCCCCTTCATTGTTTCACTCACCATGTTAAATTCGTTCAGGACTCGAGAGGCGGGCATGATTTGGTCGAGCAGCCCGAGCTGCTCCACGACCCTCGACCTGATTATATTGGACGAGCTACCTGGATCCACGAGCACACATTTAATTTGAAATTTATTTAAAAGTAAAGAAATTACCAGTGCATCGTTATGAGGCTGAGATAAGGCCTCGACGTCTTCCTCGCTGAATGTGAGAGTATCCTCAGGTATATAGTCCCGAGTACTTTTCTCCCTTGTGATGGATACTTTTGTTCGCTTGACTATGGGTCCATGTGGGACGTCGACTCCTCCGATGATCAGGTGAATATATGATGTGGCTCTTGTGGTTCATTTTTTCTATTGGCATTTCTCTCTCGAAAGTGGTTCTTGGCCCGGCCGTAGAGGAACTCTCGAAGGTGCCCTTCGTTGAACAATCGGGCTACCTCCTCTCAAAGTTATCTGTAGTCCTCGGTTTTATGCCCATGAGTGCCATGATATTTGCACATTAAGTTGGGGTTCCTCTGGGAAGGATCTGATTGTATGGGATTGGGCCACCTGGTTTCTCTGATCTTGCCTATGGCTGATACGATGTCTGAGGCATCGATGTTGAAGTTGTACTATGTCAATCGGGGTGCCTCCAATGGTCTCGAATGCCTATCGAACCCGGATTTGCTCATGAGTCCCCGGGAACTTTGGCCTCAATCCATCCTTCGATCATTTCAAGGTATAAAATGCCTCAAAGCGTTTCTTCGGTCTTCGACATATGGTTGGTACCTTTCCTTGTTCGGTCTCGGGTCCCTTTTCGCGTTCCTTGATTCATTTGCTAAGAGCCTGCTTGGATATACTTGCTTGGATTAGCATTAGCTCTCCCATTCCACCATGTAAAAGGACTCCCCTTGTAACCTTGCTCAAACAATCCACATGAGTTGACACAAAAAGAAAAGTCTTCATACTCTGGAGGGTGTACTGGCAATCCTCCTATCTTCTCATCTTCATTCAGAACCACATTGAAATCCCCTCCAACAAGCCAAGGCATCTCCATATCACTTGCTAAGTAGTACAAATGATCCCATAATTACAACCTCTCAAAGGCTGAATATTTGGCATACACAAAGGTCATCATCATATATTGTCCCAAGTCATGGTGAAATAATTTAACAGTCACTTGTTGCTCGGTATCCTCATCTAATTTCCATTCCACCACTGCATCAAAGAATAGCCATATCTACCGATTAATATTTGAGAAGGCAGTCTCCATATTCAACCTCCTTCTATATTAATGAATCTTTTCTTTTTAAAAGGTTCCTTCAATGCAATTACACAAAATTTATGATCCCTATTCATATTGATCACCCTAGGAAAGGCCTCTTGAGTGTTGACAGATCTAATGTTCCATATGTGTTTTGATCATCATTTGGACTGAGATGTTTCCCTTCTGCGCATAGTTCTTGTAGGTAGTTGGTGCTTTTTGTTTTGTTTCTTTGTCTTCTTGCCCCCTTTTGTACTAGTTCTAGGAGATAATTCTACTTCCCGCATGACTTGTTGAAAATTACCATCAATAGATTCCATGTCTTCTTCATCCTCCATTGGTTGCTACCTTTCAATATCTTCATTAACTGGTACTACATTATGTGTGACAATGTCATGTAAATGCTGCAATGGAGTCTTCAATGGCACATTAACTTGTAACTGCATAATTGGACCAGTGCCAGATTCACAAGGCAGTGGCACTGCCTCTACCTCTCCACTAGGTCTTGGTATAATTGCTTGCCCATAATGATCCCCTGTAGCAACCTGTCCAGGAAGCACTGTTCCATTGAGATCACCCTCATTCATATGGCCAGTTTTTTGGTTTAAGCTCACTGTATCATCCCTAACCTTTGTATTGACATCTCCATCGTGTCCCTTTTCCAATGCATACACTGGAACACCATCAACAATAGCCAAAACCTCCTCAGTTTTTCTAGGGTTTAGGGTTTTTTATTTTTATTTATTTATTTTTAAAGCAAATCCACTAGGCAATTGCCTAGCGATAGTTTTATTAATAATAAAAAGCAAAAAAGAACCACATAGGAATAGTACAAATAAGGGGGGCAATAGCACCAGTAGTGTTGTCTCTATGCCGTGGCTATATAATCACTCATCTGCGCCTCACAATACCCTATATGGAAGCCTCATCTAGAGGTTCATGGTGTAGCTGCCGGAAAAGTCTCACGAGGGCATATAATCTCATAGCCGTTTGGGTATTTTCCCAAAGGCATAGGACATGAGAAACCAACTACTGGGCTAAACATTACCTTGACCAATCCTAATGAGGCATAAAATAACCTCTCATACTAACCTACATGTAAAAAGAATAAACAAGAAATTACTAAGTATTCTATGATCATCACAGAGTTTATGACATACTCTATGATGATATTACATAAGACTATACTAATGTGATGATAAAATATAAATATGTAGAAGTAACAGTGTTTTCCTTTCTTCTCTAACTTTGTGAAATCCTCAATTTGTAGAATCTTGTCTTCTTCATAATCCTTCTTCAAAATGTCTTCAAAATTCATGCTTTCTTTTTTAAACGATTGGACTTTGTTGACATAGTGGGAAAAACCTGTTTCTGTTTGGCATCTCACATTGGAAGTCGCCTTATGTTCGCATCTTCACTCACCTTGCCGTCCCAACTTTTTTCTCTTGTATGCATTTTCTTCCTTTTTCCGCTATACATAGGTGATAAGTCACCTTTTCTTGCTGCCTCCGCCCGGCATTTATTCAAAATTTCATCTTCCTCTCCCTCTTCATATATATCTTTTCCCAATTTCACCGGATTTTGCATGTCCTGCTCACTAACTTGTGCGATCAAGGCCTTTATATCGTCAATATTTGCCAAGGCTGCCTTAGTTTGCTGTGACTCTATGTCTTTCACTTTATTCCTGCTCTTAGTCACACGACCAGTACTAAAAGCATTAGTATTTAACGAGTTTCCAGGTTTGGAACATACCATCCGTCCAAAAGTTTTCTTTCCTCCAAGCTCATAACTGGCGTGTTTGAATTGTGCTGTTGCTGCCCATCTTTTGTTGCTGACTTAACTGATTTTAGCACAGATTGCTGCTGCTTTCCAGTAGTTAATGTTGCTACTTCCTGTTGATCACTCACACAATTAGCAGCTGGGGTGTTAGAGATGAGCTGCTGCTGCCCAGAAATCTTGTCTATTGCCTTTGCCATCGAACTAGCAGGTGTTGTGATCGTTTCACTCTGTTGCTGTCTAGTTTTAGGAATGAAATCTGGGGCTTTTGGGTTTAATTTGCTGCCAGAGTTCAACTTTGAAGTGCTGCCAATTTTTGGCAAAGGTGAGCCAACTGAAAGCATCTCCTCATCTGCACTACATCGCTCACCTTCATCGGTCGAATCCCCCGCAATTTCAGCAACCCAGTCTTCTTCATCATCATCCTCACTTTGGTCAGCCCAAAGTTTGGATTTAATTACCATCTTCCTCATGTTGGCTTGTATAATTTCGTTGTTGTTTCCAGTGGACAACAGTAATTGCCCAGTATCACCTTCATACTCTCCAAACGACTCCAAAGATTGTGATGGTACTTCAAAGACGGATGTGTTCAATGTCACTATTGGTTGTTTAACTATATTGGTATGTGCTGCCATTGCATTCTGGGCGTCCTTGATGATCTTTTTGACGTGAGGACTAGAGAAATGTAGTGTAGGTCTAGTGGGGCTGTGTGCTTGATTGCCCATTAGCTCCTCCGCAAATAGAACAATTTCTTTTGATGCATTTACTGGAATACCAGGATTCTGCTGGTTTTTTACACTGCCTGGAGCCCTCTCTTGCCTATTTTTTGAACTTGCATTTAACTCCTCCTATTGCAAAATTCCCACAGCATCTTCCTGCTCATTGTTCAAAGTTTCCAAGGTGTTTGAGCATCTGATTTTCTTTGATTCAGCACATCGTGCATCTGCAGAAGTTTCAGCAACATTCTGCTTTCTATTACCAGGAGATTTTGTTGTGAGAGGTGATGTACGAGATCGATTAACCCCTGTCCAATCTCGACCTTTGATTTGTTACATAGGCTGGGACATTGCAGCTACTGTTGCAGCTGCCCCTTTATCAATTAAATTCACATGAGCAGCTCACAAACCATCAGATCGTGCACCAGTAGAATCTTCTTCCTTAGTAACTTGTTCCACCTTCTGAAGACCTGCTGATTTTGCCACTGGAGCAACAGGTGCAATATCACCCATATTAACGTCCCATGATGCAGCTTGATTTACAGTTGCATTCAATGCATCAGCTACCTCCAAAATTGAACTTACAGTAGCTGGAATTTTTACAGCTTCTTCAACATGTCCTGCCCCTGCTACTGCTGATTTATCATCTTGTTCACCAGCAGCTTGTACCTGCTGATTATTTGTGTGCTCCTTTCTAACATTAATGTGCCCAACAACTGTTTCTGTAGCAGCTGCACTACCCAAAATTTCAACAAGTTCTTGCTCCTCATCTTGCACCATAGTATCTTGTGCAGTAGTAGTTTTGGTAACCCCAGCATTATGTCGATTACCAGTTGTATTCAGTACAACATTAGCCTCCAATTGTGAACCTACATGACCTGGTCGATTTTCAACTTTGTTAACTTGCTCTACATGTACTACTGCTGCAATATTTTTGGCAAACATTGCTCGAACAACTGCAGCTAATGCACTATCATCCATCATCTGCTGAAGCTCCCAGATTCAATAGCTGAACCTTTAGACTCCCCAGTTAAACCTCGATCAGCCACAGTATGTTTTGCAGCCTTCAAGTCCTGCGCAACTCTAGTAAGTACTTCAGCAACTGGAACAATTGCTCCAGAAACAGAATTTTGCCCTGCATCACCAGAACCAATCTTATCAGTTGCATTAACAGCAGCTGATTGTGGATCATCAACTGGAATATCGGCACGACTTGATGCATTAGCTTTTTGCTGCGCCTTAGCATTTAAATACTCCATAGCATCCCCTTGTAATTTTTCCACCTTGCTCATCACCTCAGCCAAAGCCATAACTTCAGCAGACATTACGCGATCATTATCAACAGTGATATCGATCAAATTTTCCTCATGTTGCATATCATCATTCGCCCTATTACTTTTGATCAATGAACGACAGTCTTCACCAGCATGTCCTTGTCGTTTGCACACATTACAATATGATGGAAGATTATCAAATACAATCTCATGTATATGCTCAATAACCTTACCAGATTTCTCGTCGATAAATTGTAACTTCATATTCTTTGGATACTTGTCAAGGAGATCAAGAACTACCTTAACTCTAGCTGTGCTAGGTCTTGTCCTAGCTTGTGTAGCCTTGTCTATGGCAATTGGTTTCCCCACATCTGATGCGATTGACAGCAAAGGTTTCTTGGCAAACAGGTTCGTTGGCAAATCTAGAAGTGATACCCATGCCACTGTTTTTGACGTCTCCACCTTAGGATTGTAATCTTGAGTCCATGGGAATGTACAATATTGATGTTTTTGTCCTTTGTACTGTAAATAACCAACCTTCTTCGAAAGAACTATTACAAAATCATCATAAACATCACAACGAATCAACAATTGTCGAAACGCGAGCAAGCCGATCAAGCAGTGACCTTTAATCCAAAACTGTGTTGGAATTAAATTTTGTAGTTCTTGCAATTCAGGTGCACCATATGATAGCTTCATCACCACTGCTTGGTGAAGTCCTTCTTCAACAACATATTCTTCCAGTTCCTTAAAAGAAAATTGCATCGTAAGCTCACCATGAACATGTTGGACAGGTTTAAGGATGGTTTTTATTACTGCTTGGGATTTTGATGCGATTAATGATGCATATGTAGTTGTTTTTTGTTTTAGGGCTAGGGTTCGTCTCTCCCATAGCTTGAAGCTGGGGAGAGGGTTGCCCATCCATGGCAGCTTCTTCTACACCATGTCGCCCTAGAGAGAGAGAGGAGAGAGCGTTGTTTTTTATTTTATTTTTTTAAGTAATCCACTGCGTTTGGGTTTATTAGTTTTTTTAGTAAAATCACTAGGCAGTGTGCTTAGGGCTAGTTTTTATATACATAATAATAAAATAAAATAGAGTAGCGCGGTGTCTTACCAAGATTAAGACGATAATATATGTATATTACGTAAAATTGCACGGGGCACCCTATTTGGTCGCCCCCATTTAACCTATACCCGCTTTTTTAAAAACTTTTAACTTGTACCCACTTTTTAAATAATTTCAGCTCCCCTTTCCCTCGCTGAGCTGAAGTTCACCAGCTAAGCTGAAGTTCGCCAGTTATAAAGACAAAACCTCAGCATACGGGGCTGAAGTTCCCCAGTTACAAAGATAAAACTTCAGCTCTAGAGCTGAAGTTTCCCAGTTACAAACTTCAGCTGTAGAGCTGAAGTACCAAGTTATAAAGATAACAACTTCAAGACAAAACTTAAGCTCTAGAGAACTTCAACTCTAGAGCTGAAGTTTTGTCTTTGTAAACTGGAGAACTTCAGCTCCGTATGCTGAAGTTGTTGTCTTTATAACTCGGGAACTTCAGCCCCGTATGATGAATTTCCCCATTTACAAAAGACAAAACTTCAGCTCTAGAGCTGAAGTTTTATCTTTGTAACTGGGGAACTTCAGCCCCGTATGATGAATTTCCCCATTTACAAAAGACAAAACTTCAGCTCTAGAGCTGAAGTTCCCCAGTGTAACTGGGGGGACTTCAGCCCGTATGCTGAAGTTTTTGCCTTCGTAAATGGGAACTTCAGCATCGTATGCTGAAGTTGTTGTCTTTATAACTTGGGAACTTCAGCCCCGTATGCTAAAGTACCCCATTTACAAAAAACAAACTTCAGCTCTAGAGCTGATGTCTGGGGGAACTTCAGCCCATATGCTGAAGTTTTTGTCTTTATAACAGGGGAACTTCAGCCCACCTCATTTACAAAGACAAAAACTTCAGCTCTAGAGCTGAAATTCCCCATTTACTAGAGCTGAAGTTCGCAAGCTACTTCAGGCCTGTCTACTACAATGCTGAAGTTTTGCATGATTGCCTTTGCTACTTCAGCCCCGCATGCTGAAGTTATACGCAAAAGCAGGTACGGGTGCATTTTTTTTACAAAGCGAGTATAAGTTAAAACGTAGCACAAAAGGTGGGTACGGATGCAAAAGCCCCGTATATTACATAGCTCCTATTATAAACTTTGAGATTATGCATCCCAAATGGATATTACTGATTGGTCTATTATGAAGAAATAACATAAAAACTAGCCTACTACATATATGGCTCATTTTTGCATTGTCGATCCTTTGATGACTCATTTGTTTCTTGTTGTTGTATGTGTCCCTTGCATATGATTGCTTTCTTTGTGAAAATAGTCTACATTCCATATCAGTTCCTGCATGAAGAGATCCAATTGTATACCTGCTGTGGACCTGCCAAATTTCTGTGTTGGCTTCGAATTTTGTCTTCCACATTTCCATTGTGATCCATGGTTGAATCTGTGATCTTTTTGTCTTCTCGTGTTCCTTGCATCTTGTACTAAATTAATGTAATGAGATTCTAGTATTATCATTATGCCTATCCTCCCTAATTCCAGTAGAAAGTACTGCTTCAAAAATGAAAACCTGGACGTCTGCATCTTTATCAAACTCATGAGCCATCTCTTGTCATGCTTGTTCCTTCCCCAGATTACCTTCCAATTGGAATGAGTACATAGTACTAATACCACCAATTGGAATTTGGGCCAAAGGAAGGGCATCATTACAGTAATGTTCCCAACTGTGCACACTGCCCATAGCCAAAATTCTGTGATGAACTTGTATTTTCTTGTCCATGTTACAAAGCCGATCCATGAATTGAACTGTGATTTTCCTGTTATCTTGTATTCCTTATACAACCTATTTGCTGTAAATGATGAAGTAGTTGTATTACCATCTTGCATAGCTTCCATAGATTCGGTAGAAAAGAGCCCTCTCGATTGTGAAAAACTAGGCAAAATGATACCTTTGTCCAGCTCTTGAGAGATTATATATCATGGTTGTGCCTTCTCTAGCTTGCCCTCCAGTGGAATGAGTACATAGTACTAATACCACCACCTGAAGGTTGGGCCAAAAGAAGGCCATGATCATAGTAATGTTACCTGCAAAACATAAAACTATGTAAGAGAAAAAATCAACTATTGAATCTGGGCAGCTTTGGTTCTTTGAAGGTTTTAGAAGTTCTTTAAGTTTGGTTTAGAGCGGGTTTTGGTGATATAGATGTCCAAACGGAATTCTGAGACTGCGAATAGTTATGTAATGTAATTTAAGACTTACATGCAAAATTTGATGTCAATCCGAGTAGTTTAAGTACATTTCGGCGCATTGAGAGTAAATTGAAGAAATTGAAGTTCATAAGTTTGATTAAATTAGTTTTGGAGCATGATTCTTAGTTTTAATGTTGATTCGGGTGTTCCGAGAATTCGAGCGAGTCCATTTTATGATTCCAAACGTGTTGGTATGTTCGCGCGGAGTCCATGGGGCCCCGAGTGTCAATCAGACGAGGCTCAGACCAAGTTGGAAATTGGGAGTGTCATGACCCACATTCTCCCGCTGTGAATTGTCGTGACGGAACCTAGTCTCTATGACTAGGTAAACCTAACATTTTGCAGAAATGAAATAAAAATATGAAAATTAACAACTAACAGCAACATATAATAAAAATAAGCATTTGAGATGCCGCTCGGCATATACAATAACTGACTCTTGAAATATACATAATACTCCCAAGACCCGAAACACCGTAAGTCACAAGATTTTACGAAGTTCTAAATGTTTTATACATCATTGTCTATAGAAATAAGAGAAGAATGAACATAGGGGGATAGACGGGGACTCTGAGGATCTGCGGGCGCGGGCAGATGTACCTTGAAGTCTCCAAAAAATAGCAGCGACTGCAACTAAGGACGAGTAGTGACGAGGTCAGGTCAGGGTCCAACTGGTGTATATAAATAAAACAAGGCAGAATGAAATACCACAATAAAATAAAGATAAAAATTAAACAAGAATGAAATAATAGAAAGGTAACAGCTCAGTACACATAGATAACAACAGGGGATCTCCCAAGATACCGTCTCGTAGTCTCAAACCTAAATGTGCAGGGGGATCTCCCGGAATACCGTTCCGTAGTACCAAAGTAAATATGCAAGACATGGGAATCTTCCAGAATATCGTTCCGTAGTCCCAAAATAAATATGCAGGGGGTCTCTCAGAATACCGCTTTGTAGTCCCAAAAGTAAGTACACAGCTCAAACAATAGAATTCAACTGCTACAACACAAAGTCCTACAACTTAGGCTAAGTACAAGTCAAGTAAAAACAGGAAAATTCACTAAACATGCTGCATGGAGTTCAGATAAACAGCTAAGGCAAGTAGACATGTTATTCTAATCTAACAGGATACTACACATGCTGATATGATTCAAATAAGAAGGAAAATATGTTATTACTTAGCAGAAATTGGGTTTTTACAACAATTAGCCCGTGTACGTACTCATCACCTCACATACACGGCACTCACATATCAAAATAGTACCAAATCCTAAGGGGAGTTCGCCCACACAAGTTTAGGCAAGCCACTTACCTCGAACCAAGCTCAATCAATCCGTAACAATGCTATTTCCATGAAAATCCGACTCCGAATGGCCCAAATTTTACCAAAATCAGTTACTTATCATAAATATAACTACAAGGAACTAATCTAGCTACTGAAATCAAAGCTAAAGCAAGAAATTGGAAATCGCCCTAAAAAGCCTCCCCGAGCCCACGTCTCAAAATCGGGTAAAAGTCCCAAAATATGAACACTCATTCACTCACGAGTTCACTCATACCAAAATTGTCCAAATTCGATGTTTAAATCTCAATCATAACCCAAAAATTCGGTTGAAGAACTTTTCCCCATTTTCCCCAAATTTTCAACCCAAATTCGAAATTAAATATTGGAATTAACTATGGATTAATGAGATATAACCAGAAAGGAGTTAAGAATCATTACCCACAAGCTTCCTCTGAAAATCCTTCAAAATATGGCCTTAATCCGAGCTCTCTAGGTCCAAAAATGAAGAATGAAATCAAACCCTCGCACTTGGCCCTTTTTCTGCCAGACTCAGTGGCAGAAAAAGGGCCGCATCTACGAGCCCGCACCTGCGCTATCTCCTCTTCTGCTTCTACATGTCCGCTTCTGCGGATCAATGCCCGCACCAACGGCCCCTGCTGGACAGGGCCAAAACCCCTTTTGCGGCTCTATGGTTGCTTCTGCGTTTTCGCACCTGTGGCCCAAAGTGCGCAGGTGCAATTATACCAGGTGCAGCAGCTTTAGCAATTGCATAAGTCCCAAACTCAATCCGTTAAGCATTCGAAACACATCCGAGGCCGCTGGGACCTCAACCAAACATACCAACCAATCCTAAAACACCATAAGAACTTAGTCGAGCCCTCAAACCACATCAAACAACGCTAAAATCACGAATCATTCTTCGATTTGAACTTAAAAAACTTGAAACATCCAAATTCGACAACCGATTCCGAAACCTATCAAACTACGTCCGCTTGAAAATTTTGCACACAAGTCATATTCAACCCTATGGACCTACTCCAACTTTCGGAATCGGAATCCGACCCAGATATCAAAAGGCCCATTATCGGTCAAACTCTCCAAAACTTCGACTTTCGCCATTTGAAGCCTAAATGAGCTGCAGACCTCCAAAACACAATCCTCACACGCCCCTAAGTTTGAAATCACCTAATGGAGCTAACAGAACCAAGTGAACTCCATTCCGGAGACGTCTTCACACATTTCCGACTACGGTCCAAATCCTATGGCTTAAACCTCCGTTTAGGGACTAAGTGTCCAGAAACACTCTAAAATCCAAAACAAAACCTCCCGGCAAGTCACGATAGCATAAATAGATATAGGGGAAGCAGTTAATAGGGGATAGGGGTATAACTCGCAAGACGACCAACTGGGACGTCACATCCTCCCCCTCTTAAAACAATTGTTCGTCCTAGAACGAGTATAGAAACATACATGTGGATGTGAAAAGATGAGGATAACGGCTGCGCATATCCTGCTCGGTCTCCCAAGTCGCCTCCTCGACCGGCTGACCCCTCCACTGAACCTTTACTGAAGAAATGTTCTTTGACCTTAGCTTTCTCACCTGCCTATCCAAAATAGCTATAGGCTCCTCAACATAAGATAGATCCTTGTCTAACTGGAATGAGCTGAAATCCAATATATGAGCCGGATCACCATTATACTTACGGAGCATAGAAACGTGGAATACCAGATGAATCCCTGCTAGGCTGAGAGGTAAGGATATCTCATAAGCAACCTCCCCAACATGCCGCAACACCTAAAAAGGATCAATGTACCTTGGGCTCAGCTTGCCTTTCTTCCCGAACCTCATAATGCCCTTTATATGCGATACCCGGAGCAAGCCCCGCTCTCCAACCATGAATGCTACATCACGAACCATCTAGTCCGCATAACTATTCTGTCTGGACGGGCTTTGTGAAGTTGATTTTGAATCACCTTCACCTTATCTAGGGCATCCTCGACCAGGTCTGTACCCAATAATCGTGCCTCGCGCGGCTCGAACCAACCCACTAGGGACAGACATTGCCTACCATACACAGCCTTATACAGTGCCATCTGGATGCTCGGCTAATAACTATTATTGTAGGAAAACTCTGCAAGTGGAAAGAAATGGTCCCACGACCCTCTAAACTCCATCGCACACGCACGAAGCATATCCTCTAATATCTTAATAGTGCGCTCCGACTGTCTGTCCGTCTGAGGGTGAAATGATGTGCTCGGCTCCACTCGAGTACCCAACTCATATTGTACGGCTCTCCAGAACCGTGGTGTAAACGGCGTACGCCGATCAGAGATAATAGATACCGGTATGGCATGAAGCCTGACAATCTTATGAATAAATATTCGAGCCAACTGCTCGGAAGAATATGTAGTCATCACAGGAATGAAATGAGGCGACTTGGTCAGCCTATCCATAATCACCCAAACTGCATCAAACCTCTGATGAGCATGTGGGAGTCCAAGAAAAACATCCATAGTGATTCGTTCCCATTTCCACTCGCGAATCTCTATCTTCTGAAGCAACCCACCTAGTCGTTGATGCTCATAATTCACATGCTGGAAATTTAGGCACCAAGCAACATACTCCACTATGTCCCTCTTCATCTTCCTCCACTAGTAATGTTGCCTCAAGTCCTTATATATCTTCGTGGCACCCAGATGAATCGAGTACCGCGAGCTATGAGACTCCTGAAGAATCAACTCATGCAAACAATCTACCTTAGGCAAACATAGCACGCCCTGCATCCTCTATGCGCCATCATCCTCAATAATGACCTCCTTAGCATCACCGTGTTGGACCGTGTCCTTAAAGACAAACAAATGGGGAATCATCATACTGACATTCCATGATACGATCATAAAGAGAAGATTGGGAGACCACACAAGCCAACACTGGACTCGGCTCAGATATATCCAATCTCACAAACTGGATGGATAAGGCCTGAACATCTAATGCCAAGGGTCTCTCTACTATTGGAAGATATGCTAAACTCCCCAAACTCTCCACCCGACGACTCAAAGCATCGGCTATATTGGCCTTTCCCGGGAACTACAAAATGGTGATATCATAGTCCTTAAGTAGCTCCAACCACCTCCGCTGGCGCAAGTTAAGATCTTTTTGCTTGAACAGATGCTGCAGACTCTGTTGATCGGTGTAGATCTCACAAGGAACATCATACAAATAGTGCCGTCAAATATTCAAGGCAGGAAAAATAGCTGCTAACTAAAGGTTGTGGACAAGATAGTTCTTCTCATGCACCTACAGGTGTCCGGATGCGTAGGCAATCACCCTACCGTCTTGCATCAACACCGCTCCAAGATCAATCTGGGACGCATCACAATATATAGTGTAAGACCACGAACCTGTAGGCAATTCTAATACTGGGGCTGTATTCAAAGCCGTCTTGAGCTTTCGAAAGCTCTCCACACACTCTTATGTCCACCTTAATAGAGCACCCTTTTGGGTCAGCCTGGTCATAGGTACTGCAATAGATGAGAATCCATCTACAAAACAACGGTAGTATCCTGCCAAACCAAGAAAACTACGGATCTATGTAGATAATGACGGTCTAGTACAACAATGCACTGCTTCCACCTTCTCCAGATCCACCTTGATCCCATCACTCGATACTACATGGTCCAAGAATGACACTGAGTCTAGCCAAAACTGATACTTTGAAAATTTTGCATACAATTTCTTTTCACTCAAAGTCTGAAGAATAGTCCTCAGATGATGCTCATGATCCTCCCGAGTCCGGGAGTACACCAGAATGTCGTCAATTAACACAATGACGAATGTGTCAAGATAAGTCCAGAACACACTGTGCATCAAGTGCTTAAAGGCTGCTGGGCATTGGTCTGACCAAAAGACATAACAAGAAACTCATAGTGACCATATCTGGTCGTGAAGGCAGTCTTCGGAATATCTGGCTCTCGAATCTTCAACTAATGATAGCCTGAACGTAAATCAATCTTGGAAAAGACCCTAGCACCCTGTAACTGATCAAATAAGTCATCAATATGAGGCAATGGATACCTGTTCTTCACTTTAACTTTGTTCAGCTGGCGATAATCAATAGACATACGCATAGAACTATCCTTTTTCGTCACAAACAAAACCGGAGCACCCCAACGTGACACACTGGGCCGAATGAAACCCTTACCAAGTAACTCCTACAACTCCTCCTTCAACTCCTTCAACTCAGGAGGAGCCATACGGTATGGAAGAATAGAGATAGGCTGAGTACCCGTCAATAAATCAATGCTAAAATCAATATCTTTGTTGGGCGGCATGCCTAGAAGATCAGCTGGAAACACATCTGGGAAGTCCCTCACTACTAGAACTGACTCAAATGTAAGGGTATCAATACTGACATCTCTCACATAAGATAGATACGCGTCACACCCTTCGCAACCATTCGTTGAGCCTTAATAAATGAAATAACTCTGTGGTGAGTATACTCTAGGGTACCCCCTCACTCTAATCGTGGTAAGCCTGGCATAGCCATCGTCATAGTCTTAGCGTGACAATCAAGAATAGCATAATGGGGCGATAACCAGTCCATGCTCATGATAACATCAAAATCTACCACGCTGAGTAATAATAAATCAACTCTGGTCTCAAAACCACTAAGAGCTATCAAACACGATTGATACATGCGGTCCACAACAATAGAATCTCCCGCAGAAGTAGACACATAAACAGGGGAACTGAAAGAATCCCGATATACGCCCAAATGTGGGGCAAAATAAGAGGACACATACGAATACGTAGAGCCTGGGTCAAATAATAATGACGCATATCTATGAAAGACTATAACAATACATGTAATAACATATATGGAAGCAATTGCCTCTGTACGAGATGGGAGAGCATAATACCTAGCCTGACCTTGACCTCCCCGACCTCCACCTCGATTTGGCTTAGCAGGTGGGGCTGTAGCTGGTTCTAGAATCATAGCCTAAGGACCCGGTGGAGCACGTGGTGGCTGAGAAGACTGTGGAGGTACACCCCTCCTAAGTCTGGGGCAATCCCTCACTATATGGAGAGTGTCACCACACTCAAAACGATGCCTTAAAGGGTGTGGCTGCTGTGACTGACTCCGGCCAGGTTTGCTGGACTGGCTACTCATAGCACCCCAAGCAAGAGGCACACTAGATACTGGCAGTGCATAATAAGGCTCCTGAGGCCTAGAAGGGGCTAGAACACCACTTGCGGCTAGAAGAGCTGAATTAATGGGGCAACTTATATAAACCCTACTATGATGAGCTGTTGAGACGAGCTACAGAATAATAACTAGTCTCTCAATACCTCTTGGCCTCTGTCTCCTCTTTGTCCTGTGCAATCATTCCCTCAAATCTCTTTGCAATACTCATAATCTGTTGACAAGAGATATCCATCTCCAACTCCCTGGCCATACTAAATCGGATATTGGGTTGAAGCCCCTCAATGAAGCGTCGGACCCTCTCCCGAACTGTGGCAACCAAGGCTAGTGCATGTCGGGCCAATTCACTGAAACATACCGCATACTATGACACAGTCACGGCACCCTAGTGCAACTTCTCAAACTCCGCGTGCCATGCATCCTTGAGGCTCTAAGGGACATACTCTCTTAGAAACATATCCTAGAACTGAGTCCATGTAACTGAGGCGGCCTCGTCCGGACTACTCACCTCATGACTGGGTGGTACTTCTTGTACCTCTCAAGTCTGTGATGCTCGCCTCAGAAGTAAATGTCATGGTCTCGTGTTGAACCAGAACTACCGGCTGCATAGGAATGAACTCTGGGGCTTGATCAATATGGACCCTCTGCTCCGAGTGGGGGCTGCGGGATTCTATTCCCTTCCCCTGGCCTGAGATTTGACGGGAGCTAGTGAGATTAATCCAGTCTGAGCTACGGTGTTGAACATGCTCATGAACTGAGCTAGAGTCTCCTAGGGGGCTAGTGCAGCAATAAAAACCTCTAGTGCCTGCCCTCAGGCTGGAGATACTAGAGGACTCCTCTATCGTAGCTCGCGCGGGTGCTTTGGCTTCACCCGGTGGTCGTAGTCCCAAACGTAAATGTGCAGGGGGGTCTCCCAGAATACCGTTCCGTAGTCCCAAAGTAAATATGCGGGGGGATCTCCCCGAATACCATTTCGTAGTCCCAAAAGTAAATACACAACTCAAACAATAGAATTCAACTGCTACAACACAAAGTCCTACAACTTAGGCTAAGTACAAGTCAAGTAAAAACTGGGAAATTCACTAAACATGCTGCATGGAGTTCAGATAAACAACTAAGGCAAGTAGACATGTTATTCTAATCTAACAGGATATTACACATGCTGATATGATTCAAATAAAAAGAAAAATAGGTTATTACTTAGCAGAAATCGGGTATTTACAACAATTAGCCCATTTATGTACTCGTCACATCACCTACATGGAACTCACATATCAAAACAGTACCAAATCATAAGGGGAGTTTTCCCACACAAGGTTAGGCAAGCCACTTATCTCGAACCAAGCTCAATAAATCTGTAACAATTCTCTTTTCATGAAAATCCGACTCTGAATGGCCCAAATCTAGCCAAACTCAATTACATATCATAACAGCTCATTTGGACATAAATTTTTTTACCTTTTTTCCAAAAAAAAAGTTCATTTTTTTCGAAATCAGCGTTTGTTTATAAAATTTCCAATTTTAACTTGAAGATGTATTTTAAATAATTTCAAAATTTTGAAAAACTTCGAAAAGCTGTTTTTTAAAATTTTCACTCAAATCACTCACAATACTTCAAAATCAACTCAAACTAAATTTTATATCTAAACACAACTCTACAAATATTATTTTCACTTGAAAAAAATTTTCACCATTTTTTGGAATCTTACAAGTCTTATGTCCAAACGCCTAATAAATATAACTACAAGGATCTAATCTAGCTACTGAAATCAAAGCTAAAGCAAGAAATTGAAAATCATCCTAAAAAGCCTCCCCAGGCCCACGTCTCCGAATCGGGTAAAAGTCACAACATATGAACACCCATTCACTCATGAGTTCACTCGTACCAAAATGATCCAAATACAATGTCTAAATCCCAATCAAAACTCAAAAATTCGTTTGAAAAAATTTTCCCCATTCTCCCCAAATTTTTGACCCAAATCCTAAATTAAATGGTGGAATCAACTGTGAATTAATGAGATATACCCATAAAGGAGTTAAGAATCGTTACCCACAAGCTTCCTCTGAATATCCCTCACAATATCGCCTTAATCCGAGCTCTCTAGGTCCAAAAATGAAGAATGAACTCAAACCTTCGCAGTTAGCCCCTATTCTGCTAAAAATCTCACTTCTGGGAGTTTTCAACTGCACCTGCGGAAAATGAATTGCAGGTGCGAAAATGACTTAAGGGGGATTAGGTCCAAATCTGCGAGCCTGAGCCTACGCTCCTCTTCCGCTTCTGTATTTTCGCTTCTGCGGATCAATCGCCTCACCTGCGGCCCCAGCTGGACAGGGCCAAAATCGCTTATGCGGCTCCATGAATGCTTCTGCGGCACTGCACCTGCATCCCAAAGTGTGTAGGTGCGATTACACTAGGTGCAGGTGCGATTATACCAGCCCAAAGTCCCAAACTTAATCCGTTAAGCATTCAAAACACACCCGAGACCCCCCAGGACCTCAACCAAACATACCAACGAATCCTAAAACACCATACAAACTTCGTCGAGCCCTCATAGATACGGCCAAGGCACCGCAAGTGCGAAAATCGTTGGGCAGAAGAGATTATTTAATACGGGACATAGGCCATTTCTAACACATTTCTTTCACTCTTGGGCGATTTGAGAGATTTTAAGGAGGGGGTTTCGACCTAGCTTTTTAAGGTAAGTAATTTCTACCTAATATGAGTTAATACATAGATTATGGGTAGATTTTAACATGAAAATTTGTTAAAATCATGGGTTTGGAGGAAAAACATAAGTTTTGATATAAATGAGATTTTACCACGAAAATAGTTATGGAACTTAGTGAAATTCGTATATTTATGTTCCTAAGGTTATGTGTAACAACTTTCTTCGAATATTTCCAGAATTCGGGCATGTGGGCCGGGGATGAATTTTTATAATCTTAATTTTAGGGTTGGGTAACCTCTTTAATAGTTGGAATACGAACTCTTGATCATTTATTGATTGATTTATATACTATTTGATTAGTTTTGGATTGAGTCGTCACTGACTTGAGGGTGTGAACGCATTCTTAAACCGGGAAGTAGGCTTTAAGATGAGGTAAGTCTCTTTCCTAACCTTGTAAGAGGATATTAACCCCATAGGTGAACTTAAATCAATATGTACTTTTATTTATGGGGATACGCATGCACGATGTAACGAGGGTCCGTGCGTAGCTAATATTCATACTTATAACTAAATAACATAGGCTTACACCATGATTTGTTGATACCGTTGCTTGATTATGTTTACTACTTGTTGGATTAAAGAGAAGGTTGAGAATTTCAATATTTTTAAGTTCCAAGATTAATTTCTTATTTTAAGAGGAATTGAGAAGTATTATGATAATTTAAGAAAATCTATGTTCAACCGCTTCGCAAGTGTATTCCGCAAGCGGCGTATATTTTCACTACTCTCATGGGAGCGGGTCATTCGCCTTGGCAGAATTTATTGATATATTATATGGTTCGAGCAGTTCGACGCTCGACAGTGCATAGTATATATATATATATATATATATATATACACACACACATATATGGATCAGACTATATGTCCTCGGCATAACTAGTGCGTAACGATATTGAAACCCCTTATATAATTGGTATAGTTTCACGGACTTGAAAGATGAAAGGATTAGATGAAAGAAGTGACTTGGTTCTTACTTGAATGAAAGGATTGCTTACTTATTTCCTGCTTTGAGTTCTATTATCACTGTATAATTCATGTCTAATTAGAAGTTTATATTATTATATTGTTGGCCCGTAGTGAGTGTCGAATTCGACCCCCGTCACTACTTGTTCGAGGTTAGACTAGATAATTACTGGGTATATTTTGTTTATGTACTCACGCTACACTTCTGCACTTGATGTGCAGGATCTGAGGCCGGTGCATCAAGTTAACAGTCTGGCGCACACTCTTGACTTGTGTTAGGAAACTACTCTTTATTCATATTCTATCGTGCAGTTGATGGTGTATTAAGTTCTTCTCTTACTCTCTCACATATGGTGAGAATGTGCACGACAGATGTTTTGGACCCAGGAGAAGGTACTCCCCCTGTTGCGAGAGGCCGAGGTAGAGGTCTGGAGAGGGCACCAGCCCGAGGTAGGGGAGGAGGACGTCCTAGACGTGCCCCAGTTGTACCACTAGAGAATCTAGTGAAGGATCCCATTGTTGAGGAGCAAGGAGACGTGCCCGTAGTAGAGGCATCCCCATTAGATTTCACGTCAGCATCGGGCTTTCAGAAGGTCATCGCTTTTATGCTGTGGTTGATGGATTCTATGACCCAGGATTGTCTATTTCCAGCAGACCCGGCCACATCTCAGGCAAGAGGGGGAGCATAGACCCTTACTGCTCAAGCACCTGGCATGCAGCTGCTGTATATCAGACCTTGGGTACACTACCCATGGAGGGGCCAACCAGTTACAGCGGTTGTACTTGAGCCTAGACCAGTTGCGGCCAGCGAGCCAGAGAAGCTCTTGGATGGATGGACTAGGCTTTACCCTCCGGTCTTTGGGCATGAGCGACATGAGGATCCCCAGGACTTCATTGACAGGTGTAGGGACAAAGTGCACAACATGAGCATATTGGAGTCTCACGAGGTGGATTTCACTACCTTTCAGTTGGAGGGCAGCGCACGTAAGTGGTTGAAGGCCTATCTTCTTGGCAGACCAACAGATTCTCCTCCTATGACTTAGGACCAATTCACACACCTATTCCTGGACACGTATATTCCACCATCCCAGAGGGAAGAGTTTTGGTGTTAGTGTGAGCGGCTCGAGTAGGATCAGATGTCAGTGACCGATTACTAGGCGAGATTTTCTAAGTTGTCTCGCCATGCATTTATGATACTTCAATATGAGGCAGAGTTTGTTGTGGGGTTGCACTCTTGTATTCAGGCTAGCATGGATCGGGAGGTTGAGATGGGGACTCCCTATCAATTAGCAATGGAGATTTCTCGCATGATTGAGGGTTACCGTCAGAAGGGTAGAGAGCAGATGCAGTGGGACAAGAGGGCCTATTTTTCTGGTTATTTCAAAGGTGCCTCAACTGGGGGCAAAGGTCATTTTCGGAGGGGTCAGCCCGGCAAGTGTCACGCCCCGAACCTGGGGGAGAGATCAGCACCTGATGCCTCACTTATCCTCTCATACCAACTTGCGACTAAGGGACTCTAAATATATAATGTCATATATTGGTCATGGGCCACATTGCAAGATATTTGCGAATGCCGGCTTAGCATCAATATAAAGCTGGGCCGACAAGGCCATCATAACTACTACAGCTGGAAAACCAACAAAGTATACCTAAAAGGCCTAAAAGCCCAACATACTGCACTTACTGACAGGATACATCTACAAGCCTCTGCTGATGGATATACTATGATCGGAATAGGGCCCCAACCTACTCATAGCATATATACATATATACACAAGATGTACATAAAGCTCTAGACCCGGCAACTCCGAAGAGCATGGAGCTTACCGATCAAGCTGAACTTGGGCAACACCTAATGAGGAGTTCTACCCGTTTGTCCGTCTAAACTTGTATGCATGAAATACAACGCCCGCAGAAAAATGACGTTAGTACGAAATAATGTACCGAGTATGTAAAGCAATATACTAAAAGTTGAAACTTAACTGATAATATAATAACTGAAAGTAACTGGGATCCAAAGATAATATGAAGATATGCTCACCTGCTGATACTCACTCAACTCTCTCAATATAGTAAGTAAAATAGTTGTCCGGCCTTATAAGGCTAGGTATATATAATTGTTATGTCGTAGTAGGCTCGCTCATAGGCACTCGACCATACTAGGCTATGTATCTCGGCCTACTAGGCTCGCTCATAGGCATTCGGCTACATCAGACTCGGTATATAACTTACAATCTGATCAGAGGTTGCCCAATAGGGGCCTGCCCATCAATTATAGCTCGATGGTAGTTAAAATATTGTAATACTGTATATATAGACTATCTTTTCTCTTGACTGGAAGATGACAATGCTCAATTGAATATAAAGTCTCGATAAGGGAGAATACTATAACTTATGAGACTAGGATAATGTATATAAATTCGGGAGTATGAACCTATCTTTATGCCTCGTCATCAAACACATGTAATTACTAAATCATGCCAAAATGAAAGAAGGGCTTAGCCTTAACATACCTGAGCCGATTCTCTTGACAATCCTTCCAACACATGTATTTTGCAACAACTCACGTAACGATGGATCGAGGTAGGGGAAAATACATATGATATTCTTGAGAGAGATTGCACCATACTCCCTTAGAACCGCAATTCCTGTTTCTATTATCTTATGAAGTCTCATATGAATTTGTTGTGGTTTCATCCATAACTTAGCAAATCTTAGCATCCTTATTTAAAACTCATGAAAAATATTACTAATTATGAAAGAGACCTTTCTTACTATAAGAAAAGGAGTCCATGCCGTTCAATATTTTTGCCTTCTTAATAACCATTTCCAACAAAATGAGATAAGATACAAATCTCTTTAAATGTTGCCAACACATTCTCAAGGTTATGATAGATGGCAATTTGGTGCCAAGTTTCCATAAACCCACGTGAAGTTGTCCCCTAGTAATTATCAAAAGTCATCACTTACATATTTATCCACAACATTCAATTTATAAATTAATCTCCCCCTTAAAAATCTATAATTACCCAATTATCCACATAATTAAGAATTATCTCAAATTAAAATACCACTCATTTTTAGCACAACTTATAGAATTTACTATCATGGTCATGTGGTACCTTGTATGACACTAGTCCATAAACACGGTGTATTATAGCTTGGACCATATTTTATCCCAAAATGTCAAACTTCAGCGAAACTCATTTTATTCGATTCGCTTACCCTCGCACCTTCACGAGTTTACTTATCACTTGTTTGAAAAGGCATAATACTTATAATCCTAAAATAATCTCATTCCTGAACTTACGTATATTTACTTACGACGAAACATTAACGTACAAAAATGCAGGATGTAACATCTCATTTCCGAGCTTCCATCAATTTACTTATGGCGTACTTTCTCATACGAAAATATAGGGTGTAACATCATTCTCCCCCTTGGAACATACGTCCTCGAATGTTTACTGATGCACTTATCATTTTCATAACTTATGTCTTCCAAATACTTTAGTATTCTCCTTGTCATCTAGGAAACTGTTCTGTGAATAATTCCAAAGGCCAGGGCATTCCCCCCTTTAGGCCTCTTTCTCACATTATGACTTGTGGTCAGAATCCTTCCAATCTCGTAACTGTTGCTATCTTCTATCATGCAGCCTGTACGACTCTGACTTTGTACATGTCCCTATGCGAATCTTCTCTCTTTTTCCTCTAGTTTTTAGACAATCTCTAGGCCTCACTTTGTAAACATAGACAGAGCTTGATAAGGTGTCTTTCTAGGCATCTATAGGTATACTGAAGTTCTTCGCTCAGTACTTTGTTGAACTTACAAATGTTGTTATATCTTATTTCATAGACCTGGTTATCCATCCCAGCTTTATATTGATGTTTAGTTAACATTCACAATTATCTTGCAATGGGGCCCATGGCCAAAGTATGACATTATATGTTCAGAGTCCCTTAGTCGCAATTTGGTATGCGATGATAGGTGAGGCACCGGGTGCCGGTCTCGCCCACAGGTACGGAGCATGACAGCAAGCCACTATATTCAGTACAACCTCCTCCTCGAGGTATTCCAGCGTAACCCTATTTCAGTGCTATACTGGAGAGTTCTTACTGCCCGCCAGCTACGCAGGGTCCTTCCAATGGATACTGTGGTCATTAGTGTTCTTCTAGTGCCTATTTCAGTGCCATGCCAGAGAGTTCATACCGTCCACCCGCTCTTCAAGGTTTTCCGATGGGTATCCAGGCCACTAGGGTTAGACTTCAGGGCAGCAGTCCACCACTCTGAGAGGTTGTTATGAGTGCGTGGATCCTAGTCACATGAAGAGACATTGCCCCAAACTTGGGGTCAAGGCAGTGCAGCAGGGTCAGCAGCCCATGATTATAGCTCCAGTAGTTGCACCAGCTGTCCGGCCGCCCAGAGGTAGAGGGCTGGTGGGAAGGGGCCATCCTAGAGGTGGAGGTCAGGCATGCGGACGCCAGCCAGGTGGCGCTCCGACCAGATTTTATGTTTTTCCGGCCAGACCAGATGCTTGTGGTTGGAATCCTTCCAATCTCGTAACTGTTGCTATCTTCTATCATGCAGCCTATACGACTCTGACTTTGTACATGTCCCTATGCGAATCTTCTCCCTTTTTCCTCTAGCTTTAGCCAATCTCTAGGCCTCACTTTCTAAGCATATACAGAGCTTGATAAGGTGTCTTTCTAGGCATCTATAGGTATATTGAAGTTCTTCGCTCGGTACTTTGTTGAACTTACAAATGTTGCTATATCTTATTTCATAGACCTGGTTATCCATCCCAACTTTATATTGATGTTAAGTCAACATTCACAATTATCTTGCAATGGGGCCCATGGCCAAAGTATGACATTATATGTTCAGAGTCCCTTAGTCGCAAGTTGGTATGCGATGATAGGTGAGGCACCGGGTGTCGGTCTCTCCCACAGGTTCAGGGCATGACAGCAAGCCACTATATTCAGCACAACCTCCTCCTCGAGGTATTCCAGCGCGACCCTATTTCAATGCTATACCAGAGAGTTCTTACTGTCCGCCAGCTACTCAAGGTCCTTCTAATGGATACTGCGGTCATCAGTGTTCTTCTAGTGCCTATTTCAGTGCCATGCCAGAGAGTTCATACTATCCACCCGCTCTTCAAGGTTTTTCGATGGGTATCCAGGCCACTAGGGTTAGACTTCAGGGCAGCAGTCCACCACTCTGAGAGGTTGTTATGAGTGCGGGGATCCTAGTCACATGAAGAGACATTGTCCCAGACTTGGGGGCAAGGCAGTGCAGTAGGGTCAGCAGCCCATGGTTATAGCTCCAGTAGCTGCACCAGTTGTCCGGCCGCCCAGAGGTAGAGGGCTGGTGGGAAGGGGCCATCCTAGAGGTGGAGGTCAGGCATGCGGAGGTCAGCCAGGTGGCGCTCTGACCAGATTTTATGCTTTTCCGGCCAGACCAGATGCAATAGCCTCAAATGTTATGATCACATGTATTATCTCTGTCTGCGGTAGGGATGCTTCAGTATTATTTGATCCAGGATCTACCTATTCATATGTGTCATCTCTGTTTGCTCACCTTTTGGATATTTCTTGTGAGTCCTTGGGTACTCCTACCAATATGTCCACTTCTGCGGGCGATTCTGTTATTCTGGATCGATCTATCAGTCTTTTATGGTTACATTATCTGGTTACGAGACTAGAGAGGATCTTCAGTTACTTGATATGATCGACTTTGAGGTCATCCTCGACATGGACTAGCTATCTCTATTCACGCCATCCTAGATTGTGTTGATACCCAATTTTTCCTCAAAATATTTTAAATTTGCATATATAGCTTGAAAATCATGTATCAATAGTAACTGATATTTTTCAACCATTTCCCTATATTTGTATTAATTTATCCAGCATTTTATTTCAAATAAATAATTATGAAATTGCATTACAAAATGAGTTCAAAAGCATTTCTGGGTTTCATTAATTATTTTGGTCCTATTAATACCAAATTATTTTATAATTAGCCAGACTATCACCTTTTGGCTATAATTGCAATAACTTTGCAATTATAGCCCAATCTTACGATTTTATACTATCTTTTATCCAGAAATTAATCATTTGTATTTTAAATACTAAGTAATCATTATTAATTATTTTTTACGCATGAAATTTATTTTCTTATAATTAACAACTATTTTATAAATTGTTTTATTTAATTAGGTATTTAATAACTAGCCATTTTTATTTTCAATTATAGCCTAAATAAAACCGATCCCAGCCATATTAATTGGCCCAAATATCCCAGTCCCAACACCTAAGTCCACCCAACCCAATACCCCACTTCAATCCTGACCATTGATCACTCAGATCAACGGTCCGAATTTACCCTTTCCATAATTAATCCAAACGATCCCCCTCCCAAACCCTAAATTCTCTCATTTCCCTCACATGCTATCCACCGTCACCCCCTTCCCCTTCTCTCTCAAATACTCTCTGCATCAAACCCTAAATCCCTCACCATTCTCTGGTTCGCCGTTAACAATGACGGTTCCCTACACCCTAGTCTCTATGGCTCCTCTCTATGGCTCGATTCTTGCATCCCTGAGGTCCTCAAGGGTCTGGTTGGTTATTCATCCACCCCCAGGGGTTTGTGCTCACCTCCCATGGCTTTCATGCCATTTTTCAGGCCGTCCATGGCCATCTAAGTAAGATCCTCCCATCTCCGGCTAGAAGTTGTGGTTTCTAAGCCGATGCTCTCTTTCTCTTTGGGTTCTCTCTCTGAAACTTAACACTCTATTTCTTAGATCTGTAATAGATCTGGGTATATTCCGAGTTATTTTTCTGTTTTCTTAAAGAATCTCTGATTTTCTAAAGCGTCTCTTCATCTTCAAACTAGGGTTCTTAACCCTTTTTCAAAAAACTCTTTCCCTTTTGATTTTAGTATTAATTTATGATTTTCACTATGTTTAAGCGATTATTTGAGTTTTTTCTTTTTATCTGAGCTATTATGTTGAAAATCCCAAGTTTCTTGGTTTTAATTTGTGATTCTGAGTATGTTTTCGATAATATGTTCACCTAATCTGTATGTGTGATGATTTCTCATGAACACTCTGTGATTTTGTAATTTTTACCCTATGTTTGCTTGTTAGGGTTTTTGGCTTCGACTATTCCTGCCTATTATGTGTTTATTCCCAAAAATTTGTGTTAGTTCTGATTTTCTTCGACTTTATCCTACTTTGTCCATCAATGTTTCCGATTCTTCACTTATTCTGCCTACATTATGTTCAGTTTGTTAATTTGGACTATGCTCTATATGAATCCCTAATTTTTATATGATTTCTACCCTACTCGTCTTCTTAGGGTTCTAATTTTATCTATTATATGTTTATTACGCTTATTCTCACAAGTTTATGCTAAATCAGTGCTATTTGTGAATCCCTGAATCTTTGTGATTGATCCTTCACTGATTTTTGGTAATATTCTATATTGATTTTAACTTGTGAAATATTTTCNTGATTTTAAGCATTTTCCTTAATTAAAGCATGATGAATCTAGTCTCATTTACATGTGATATACTTGTATTATACCTATGTTGTTTCCTTAATTGGCTATACTCAGCCTCATACGATTATCTTTTCTTATTTTATCACCTGTCTATTACCGTTTGAGTATGATTCCATAATTAAGGGAAATCTTTATACTAATTTGATTCTAATTAGTATATACTTCTATAATTACTGCTGAACTATTATTTTTACCTTATTTTTCTGCTTGTTTTAAAACTATAAGTACCTTAGTTTTCATTATCAAACACATGAACATATTGCTCAAAAATCTCTCGTATACAAAAATACTCTCTTCTGCTCTCTTTCTGGTTACTTGCTATTATCAGCCGGATGCAAGCCAAGGATGATTATTCTACCCCCTTACTCTTCATTCTGTTTTTTCTATCACCTATACTGGTATGTCCTAATTTCAGTTTAAGTTTAAAAAATGTATATTTCTTTTAGTACTTCAGTTCATCATGTTTACATGTTTTTACCTATGGTTTTGTTGTGATGTCTGTCCTTGACCTGCTTGCCCTGTTGTTCTCTTAGCATGTTATGTACTCCCCTCCCTTAGACTCAGCATGCTTATGAAATACTATCCCCCTTTTAGTATACCTCAATATGATTCTGCCTTACGTATGCTTCTCTGATTATTGGCATGAACTTTTCTGTGGCAAAACAATTTGTACCTTATGTTATTCAGTTCTGAGTATTCCTAAAGTTATGTTATATCCTTGATCCCTGGATGCCCCCTAGCATATTGTTGATTTTGTACGTAAGTGTTCCTGAAACTATGTTCTTACCTATGTGCCTTATGTGTCCCCAATCCCCCATTACCCCTGTTTGGTGTTGCTGAACCTGCCTTGGTTATGTGTTCTTTGGCTGTGTATGAACCTGTTTTGGGTGCTATGTCTGGACTGTTGGTTGATGCTCTACTCTCTTTTCAAAAACTATTTTACTACATAACTCTGTAGTTCCTTAAAAAATATTTCAAACAAGTCTCTTTTCAAACTATTTTCCTACTCAATCTTTTAAAAGTTATGTCAAGCTCTCTCACTCTACCCTTAGATATTTATGTTCTACCCATCTAATGTGTGACTGTTTAGGGATCCTTATGATATCCTCTGAACTCTGATACATTAGAGTTGGTCCTTTCACACTGCACTTACTCAATTATGGTTATGAAATCTGGGTGTGAGCACTGCATGTCACGACCCAAAATCCATAAGGTCATGATGGCGCCAGACATCATTGCCAGGCAAGCCAATCATTAATTAATTGAAATAATTTCCGGTTTTAACATTTACGAAAAAAAAACATTTCCTTACACTTTATAACATATTAACTAAATAAAAAACTGTCGAGTAAAACAATAGTTTGAATATTCCATTTTAGCAATTAAATCCCAACACATCCCAGAAACCGGTGTCATAAGTACATGAGCAATTACTAAGAATTTATACAATCATCACATATCCTGTCCGAAATACAAATTGGACTAGGAAATTTAAAATGAAAATAAATACATTACGAGAGAGACTCTGTCAGCTGTGGTTCGCCTCCGGATGATTCAGCTCGCTTAAGTCTCCAAATCTGCCATATTGCTATGAAAAACCTGTGCAATAAAAATGCACAGCAAGCGTAGCATGAGTACAAAAACAACGTGTACTCAGTAAGTCGCCCGCCTAACCTCATAGAGGTACTGACGAGAGGTCTAATTAGACACTCACTAAGGTCCGGAAAATTAGTTAACATCATATGATGAGCACGGTAAGCATGTAAAGATAGTAAATCAACAATATATATAAGGCACTAAAAATCCAAGTAAATACTGGAAGTAAACAAACAGTTACCACTTCCTCATTTTTCCCCAAATATTTTTAAATAAACAATTTCCTCTTTGTTTTCCCCCAAATATCTTATCACTTTAAAAATTCATGAACGACATTTAACAATTTAGCATGCGCATACGGGATAAGGACAACCAGCCTGACCCGTAATAATAATCATCTATGTGCACTGCCGAGGATCGAACGGCCCGTACCAAAAGTTCACCTCTCAATAAAATACTCATGTCTATGCACTGCCGAGGGTCGAACGGCCCGAACCATAAGTGCATCTTTCAATCCGCCGTGGCGAACGTCTCGCTCCCAAGAGAGTGGGGGAAATAACACTCCGCTCGTGGAATATAAATTGCGAAGCGGTCACATGCAGTCAGGCACAATCAACAGTCCACCCCGAATACGTCGGGTAAACAAATACTCAAGTAAATGACAAATTTCTCTTTTAAAAACCATAAAATAGTGTTTAAATCCTTTTTCGAAATTTATTTCCCAAGTCTAGTAATGTTCAATAATATCACTTTATCAAGTATATAATTATCCACGGAGGAAAACAATTCTCTTTCCAGCTGATTAAGAAAATGAACTCTGGTCTTCTTTAGATATCAAATTACGATTTTGATTATATTAGCAGTCAAGTAATACAGGCGGGATCACGGGTACAACAAATAAGGCATGCTAGTGGGTCCTAGGCTACCCGGACATGGCATAATAGTAGCTACGCACAGACTCAGGTCACCTCGTGCGTACGTAGCCCCCGAAGATAATAGCACATAATTAATTAATTCACCTAGGGGGACAATTCCCCCTCACAAAGTTAGAAAAGAGACTTACCTCGCTCCGAAATTCCAAAACCGGGTTCCAAGCCCTTATGACGACTCCAACGGACGCACATCGCCCCAAAACTATCCAAATAGCGGCAAACCAATGAAAACATACTCTAATATTTGCAACAATTCCAAATTATATAATTTCCCAAACCCGCTTAGTGAAATGACCAAAATGCCCTCGGGCCCACGTGGCCGGAATCCGAAATTTCTCGAAGATATAATCTACCCATATCTCCACCAGTTCAAATATACAATTTACTCTACATTCCATGCTCAATTCGTGGTAGAAATCCAAAATACAAATTTTGAGGTCTTTCCTCTAAAATCCCAATTTTCCTACTATTTCCATGTCCGATTCATGTATAATCCTTGTATTTAACTTAAAAACAGGAGGAATTCACTTACCTTGCAATGCATGATGAAAATCCCCCTTTGAGGCCTCCCAAAAATCGCCATGCCAAGATGAAAATAGGAGAAATGAGCCAAGAATCCCGTTTAAAATGATACACTGTCCAGGCATACTTCTGTGCGGTCGCACAACATCAACCGCAATTGCACCAGCAAAATCCCTGAAGCCTCCCAGAACACCCTGTGCGATCGCACAGTCACAAGTGCGATCGCACAAGCCAAAAAATGAATCCTCATATTTTTCCTCGGTGCGATCGCACAACAATAGTTGCGATCGCATAGACCAATGCAGCAGCCCCCAAAATCCTCCTCCGTTCGATTGCATACATACAAGTGCGATTGACCAAGCCAAATTACCAGCCCTTTTAATTCCTTCTCCGCGATCGCACCACTAGGGCTGCGATCGCACTGAACCCCCAAAACACAAGAAAAACAGCAGCACAAAAACACTTGAAAACAACCCGGAACTACCTCGAAAAACACCCAAGGCCCTCGGAACCCCGTCCAATCACACGACTCAGTCCCATAACCTCACACGGACTTAGTCGAGTTTGAACTCACCTCAAAAAACATCAAAATCACGAATTGCACCCAAATCCCAACTTTATGAATTTGAAATTGCAAACTTCCACATCCAATGCCGAAACTAATCAAATCACGTCCGATTGACCCCAAATTTTCCACACAAGTCATATACGACATTATGGACCTGCTTCAACTTCCAGAATTGCATTCCGACCTCGATATCAAAATTTTCACTTCCGGTCGGATTTCTCAAAAACCTTCAAATTTCTATGTTTAGCCAAATGACTTCAAAATGACCTACGGACATCCAAATTCACTTGCGATCCCGCTCCCAACTCCAAAATCACCATACAGAGCTATTCCCAGACCTGGAATCCCAAACGGACATCAACATCACTGAAATGCGCTTCAAGCTAAACTTAGGAAATTTCTTCAAAAATGCTGACTTTCACAATATGCATCGAAACGCTCCCGTGTTATCCAAAACCCGATCCGGACATACGCCCAAGTCCGAAATCATCATACGAACCTGCTGGAACCTTCAAATCCTGATTCGGAGGTCGTTTACTCAAAATTCCAATCTTAGTTGATTCTTCCAACTTAAAGCTTCTGAAATGAGAATTGTCTTTCCAAATCAACTTTGAACTTTCCAAAATCAATTCCGACCACACCTACAAGTCATAATACTTGAAATGGAGTTGTTCACGACCTCAAACCGCTGAACGACGCGCTAGAGCTTAAAACGACCGGTCGGGTCGTTACATTCTCCCCCACTTAAACAGACGTTCATCCTCGAACGTGCTAAGAACTGCTCTAGAGTTATCTGAAATCATTGTTTAACACCCCGAGCACCTGCCCGGGCTATCACAACCCAATTGAGCACATTAGCTTGATTAAATCTGAAGATTTCTTATTTTATCCATATAATAAGCTCAGAACCTAGTTCCAATACTTGAGATTCTCTAACAGGCCTAGTTCCAATATATAAACACCGTATCAACTACCACACGACATACCAGAACATGACTGCATACCCTTGCTGAATTAGCACCATGCACCGCAAGATTCATCATCTAACCACAATGACGCTCCCTGAACCTTAATAGCCAAAACTCCACGAATCTGATGCTCCCAAGCCACCTTATGATATATATACATACATCCTACTATAATGCTAACGATACCACCACAACAGAGGAGATGTGTAGAAATTCATACCCAACTGAAGAGTTAACAAATCATTGAATATCTCATCTTGACTAGAATCATCACTTCATTATGAACCTGAATAATGGCATGTGTTCTTTAATATGCACTTCACATAATGTTATCGCACTGATCCCTGATCTGATAATATCATCTCACCCAGTATGAACTGCTTAGACAACAAATCACCCCAAACATGACCCACAACCTCACATGATACCACATCGTGCCAATAGGCCATAACTCAAACATGATAGATAAGAAATGACTCAGGAAGGCACTATTCAACTCATGCAACTAATATGAAATTTTCTCAGAAAATAGGAAGTAAAACATAAGAAAATAAATATAGGACCCTTACTCATCATCACATTGTTGCGGCGTGCAACCTGATCCGAAAAACATACCCGTGGCGACGTGCCACCTGATCCACACATAAAATTTACATAAGAAGATATATACACGGAGTTGATTTGCTCGCTATTACAAATTATTAAATATCGATCATAAGCACACTAAGTGCATAATACCATCCTGGGGAAATTGATAAAGCCGTAGGCTACAAAACTCAGGCACAACTGAGGTGCAATATACATATATACACTCTGGATCTCAAGAGTTATCCTGCTCACATAACATCCCCCTACGCGGGACCTCAACACATAGGAATTATCAAGACGTTTCACAACTCACATGGCACAATCATAATATCGCATGAATTTGACGAAGACGGAGCAACATCTGTTGTTCTAATACCTTTCCATGAAAAAGCGCTCTACTGAAATGAACATGACTGGCTCATACAGATCCCATAGTCATATTTAAATCCATCCACAAACATCGATTCTACCCTGCTCGTACCAAACTAAGCTAATAGCTTTTACCTGGGTCCATAATAACCCACTTTCTCTCATAATACGCGAAAACAACCATCATAGCCGGGACAAACACCCCACAATCCACAACCAAATGAACTGAACGCCTTCCAGGCATAAATTCCCAAATAAACAATATTGCACTCCTTTATACTCAGTCCAAATCTTCAATCCATCAAGTGACTACATGTCACATTTATACAATCCTTTCGTGGTCATGCTTCCATGACTCTCCACACACGGCAACAAATCTGCGCATCTGCATCCCCGACCACACTAATACTGTAAAACACATCAAGAAACCATGACCAGGGTACTAAGCCTCTTCCACCGAATACCAATCTCAGGTGATACTGAAGATAACACCAGCTTACTCTGAACATTCAAATCACTTTTTCGTGCTCTTCCAAGCTCATGACATCCTCATTAACACGTAACCGCAATATCGATTCTTACTCCCAGTTACATACTGCTTACCGCACCTAACATGCCAATATGAGGTAGCGCAAGAATTCCATCATAACTTCTGAACCAGCAATAGGGTGAACACTTCATCATATAGAAACCTTTTACTTAACTCAATTCAATAGTACCATCTCAACACACGAGTGAATTCCCACAATCACCCAACATGCAAATCCTTAAGTAGTAATCTATACCATCATAACCCTTCGGGGATCCGCCTACACCTGACAGGTCATAGCACTCAAATTCTCCCACATGAAATCCATTACGACGGCCGACAAGCCCCGCACACACCGGCACAAACCACATGCATAACTTAATCACACCGAAGGAACTAATCACTGCCGTTAATGTGCCATTTCAACCATGGCTAATCAATCTATCTTCTTTTAATCATATTCAATTGCCTCAGGAATAATAGCAACTTCCTTCAACTCATAGCAAACTAAACCCTCACTCATCCCGAGTGACCTTGATTCACGAGACTATGCTGCCTAAATCCCGCAACCCGTCTCATACCCTCCTGATAATCTTTCTACAACCCGAAGTTTGTTTCTCTCACTCAGCCTATACTATCCTGCACGCTGAAACATATCATATAACATCCCAACCATCTTCCTTTTTCTCAGAAATTACTCTGCAAAAGCTCGATTGTCGATCATACTGCTTCCTGAAACCCTTACACATCACGTCCTTAACTTTTGAACTCACTAAGACCGCTATTGAGAGTCACCCACTCTCACTAGCTCCCAATACAATCAATTCCAAGGCTCTTCTAGCACATGAACACCCTTTTCAATGAAACACGTGAACGAGTCACTATCCTTACAACTCGCCCATGCCTCAAGCATAAATTCTGAATCTTCCAAAGCCTAACCCTGGCCCGACGGGGCCAACTTTTGCACAAATTCATCAAATCCCACGCACAATCACCATTTTACTATTTTCCCTTAGCTGTAATAACTTGCCAACATGCCAAAAATCCGCAACCCTATGATAACATAATCCTGCAACCCAAATGCAGATGGTGGGAATCCCCCACTTAGCCCGAAACTACTCCTTGCACCACTCTAGACCCTGCCGAGATCCTTTCTCCTTTGATAACGCGGTCTTGCTCAACCAATCTGTCTAATTCTTCCAAATTCTCTTGCATCATTCACACATTCTGCCCCCTTACCGAATAGCCACTAGAACCCCTCACAGAGACCTGCCAACCATGCCACCGCTAACCTATTCACAGGAGATAACCCACCTGTGGAAATCACCCGCGGACACCTTCCAACACCGCTGAAATGCATGCTCTCTACGACTTCAATACCCCATCCTACGCCCTGCTTAGTTTGCCAACTTTACTAGTGTGTCCCCTCCTCATGGACATCCATTAAATGCGTGACGATATCTTCAATTCCAAGCTATGTTGTCGCTCCCCCACTTTGCGACTGCTCGACTTCCACTTCTTACACCTGGCCTCCTAGAAATGGAACCACCGCTTAGCCTCACTTCAGGACCATTCTCTGTAGCTCTCAAACCAGCAGGTCACCACGACTTCAAGCTCTCTGAAGATCATCTTTCTCTAGCTGCCTTCATTATCAACACTTATCCGGTACTGAACCACCGCACCTCACGGTTTTTGCCAACCGCATTCTTCAATACTTCTTCTCAATACTCTGACCCCACACAACCGAAGAAACTATAGCACCGACAAACTTAACACATTCCATTCGATAAATGACGACGACTTCACGTCACAGGTGCATACCCCACCTCATTGAAGATACCAAGTCTTACTACTTTATCAACCCCCACCGGACCATTCATAACCCAAATGCCTTTCCTCTGCCGGAACTAAAATACCGATATCTCCAAAGCAAACTCTGAGAAGACCTTCCTTCAAACCATTCATCACCCCCAACATACGAGCAAGCATTCTATCATCATATCGACATCGCGTGATAACCAATCGGAAACATCATCACTACCTGAGCATAATCTTAAGGCTCCCAGAAACACAGCTACTGAGTTGAAACAACATATTATTCTTTTGCAGGGCCATAACAAAAGCCCCAACCAATTACACATGGAAACATCTCGAATTACATCTGTAGCACCATTCAATTCCTCAAATTTCCTGATTCATAGTAAGTGCATCACGACGCGTAAGATTGAGTAGGAATGAAAATAGCCATAAGCCTCAAAGGAATCGAATGCACGATGAGGAATCAAGAAGGGAAGTACTCCTAACAGCCTCGTAGCCTCTCGAAGATAAGTACAGACGTCTCTGTACCGATCCGCAAGACTCTACTAGACTTGCTCATGATTCGTGAGACATACGGGAACCTAGAGCTCTGATACCATGTTGTCACGACCCAAAATCCATAAGGTCGTGATGGCGCCGGACATCATTGTCAGGAAAGCCAATAATTAATTAATTGAAATAATTTCAGGTTTTAACATTTACAAAAAAAACATTTCCTTACATTTTATAACATATTAACTAAATAAAATCTGTCGAGTAAAATAATAGTTTTAATATTCCATTTTAGCAATTATATCCCAACACATCCCAGAACCCGGTGTCACAAGTACGTGAGCCATTTCTAAGAATTTATACAATCATCACAAAGCCTGTCCAAAATACAAATTGGACTAGGAAATTTACAATGAAAACAAATACAGTACGAGAGAGACTCTGTCAGCTGCGGTTCGCCTCTGGATGATACAGCTCGCTTAAGTCTCCAAATCCGCCATATTGCTATGAAAGTACATGTGCAATAAAAATGCACAGCAAGCGTAGCATGAGTACAAAAATAACGTGTACTCAGTAAGTCGCCCGCCTAACCTTAGAGAGGTAGTGACAAGAGGTCGAATTAGACACTCACTAAGGTCCAGAAAATTAGTTAACAGCATATGGTGAGCACGGTAGGAATGTAAAGGTAGTAAAGCAGCAATATACATAAGGCACTGAAAATCCAAGTAAATACTAGAAGTAAGCAAACAGTTACCACTTCCTCATTTTCCCCAAAATATTTTTAAATAAACAATTTCCTCTTTGTTTTCACCCCAAATATCTTATCACTTTAAGAATCCATGAACGACATTTAACAATTTAGCATACACATACAGGATAAGGACAACCGGCCTGAGCCGTCATAATAATCATCTTTGTGCACTGTTGAGGATCGAACGGCCCGTTCCAAAACTGCACCTCTCAATAAAATACTCATGTCTACGCACTACCGAGGGTCGAACGGCCCGAACCATAAGTGCATCTTTCAGTCCGTCGTGGCGTACGGCCCGCTCCCATGAGAGTGGGGGAAATAACACTGCGCTCGCGGAATGTGAATTGTGAAGTGGTCACATGCAGTCAGGCACAATTAACAGTCCACCCCAAATACGTCGGGAAAACAAATACTCAAGTAAATGACAGATTTATCTTTTAAAAACCATAAAATAGTGTTTAAATCCTTTTTCGAAATTTATTTGCCAAGTGTAGTAATGTTCAATAATATCACTTTATCAAGTATACAATTATCCACGGAGGAAAACAATTCTCTTTCCAATTGATTAAGAAAATGAACTCTAGTCTTCTTTAGATATCAAATTACGATTTCGATTATATTAGCAGTCAAGTAATACAGTCGGGATTATATTATAAAGGAGACTTACCTCGCTCCGAAATTCCATAACCGGCTTCCAAGCCCTTCCGACGACTCTAACGGATGCACATCGCCCCAAAACTATCCAAATAACGGCAAACCAATGAAAACATACTCTAATATTTGCAACAATTCCAAATTATATAATTTCCTAACCCCGCTTAGAGAAATGACCAAAATGCCCTCGGGCCCATGTGCCCGAAATCCGAAATTTCTCGAAGATATAATCTACCCATAGCTCCACTAGTTCAAATATAAAATTTACTCTACATTCCATACTCAATTCGTGGTAGAAATCAAAAATACAAATTTTTAGGTCTTTCATCCAAAATCCCAGTTTTCCTACTAATTTCCATGTCTAATTCATGTATAATCCTTGTATTAAACTTTAAAACGGGAGGAATTTACTTAACTTGCAATGCATGATGAAAATCCCCCTTTGATTCCTCCCAAAAATCGCCATGTCAAGATGAAAATAGGAGAAATGAGCCAAGAATCCCGTTTAAAATAATACACTGCTCAGGCATCCTTCTGTGCGATCACACAACATCAACCGCGATCGCACAAGAAAAATCCCAGAAGCCTCCCAGAACACCCTGTGCGATCGCACAGTCACATCTACGATCGCACAAGCCAAAACATGAAGCCTCATATTTTCCTCTGTGCGATCGCACAACAATAGTTGTGATCGCATAGACCAATACAGCAGCCCCCAAAATCCTCCTATGTGCGATCGCACAAGCCAGATTACCAGACCCTCTAATTCCTTCTCCGCGATCGCACCACTAGGGCTGCGATCGCACTAAACCCCCAAAACACCAGAAAAACAGCAGCACAAAAACACTTGAAAACAACCCGGAACCACCCCGAAACACACCTGAGGCCCTCGGAACCCCGTCCAATCACATGACTCAGTCCCATAACCTCACACGGACTTATTCGAGCCTTGAAATCACCTCAAATAACATCGAAATCACGAATCGCACCTAAATCCCAACTTTATGAACTTGAAATTCCAAACTTCCACATCCGATGCCGAAACCTATCAAATCACGTCCGATTGATCCCAAATTTTACACACAAGTCATATTCGACATTACGGACCTACTCCAACTTCTGGAATCGCATTCCGCCTCGATATCAAAATTTCCACTTCTAGTCGAATTTCTCAAAAACCTTCAAATTTCTATCTTTAGCCAAATGACTTCAAAATGACCTACGGACATCCAAATTCACTTCTGATCGCGCTCTCAACTCCATAATCACCATACGGAGCTATTCCCAGACCCGTAATCCCAAACGGACATCAACATCACTTAAATGCACTTCAAGCCAAGCTTAGGAAATTTCTTCAAAATGCTAACTTCCACAATATGCATCGAAACGCTCCCGGGTTATCCAAAACCCGATCCAAACATACGCCCAAGTCCAAAATCATCATACGAACCTGCTGGAACCTTCAAATTCTGATTCAGAGGTCGTTTACTCAAAATTCCAATCTAGTTGATCCTTCCAACATAAAGCTTCTGAAATGAGAATTTTCTTTCCAAATCAACTCTAAACTTTTCGAAATTCAATTCCGACCACACCTACAAGTAAAAATACTTGAAATGGAGCTTCTCCCGAATTTAAACCTCTGAACGATGCGCTAGAGCTCAAAATGACCGGTCGGGTCGTTACACTGCCCGGGATCCCTTGGGGTCCTTAGGGAACTTTAACACACCCGGATATGAGAAAGGCTATGAAACATTTGGGAACTTGAGGCTCTGGAAATCTGGGCTAGTTTTCAGGCTCTCTATAGTTTAAATTCTTCTTTTCCTTTATCTATTTACGTAATTTATTCAGCTGGTCTGTAATATTTATTTGTAAATGAATATTGTGGATGGCTAGTGAAATGGGAGGGGAATAGAAATCATGCCTTAAGCTTTACATTTCCTATATCTGCATTTCCATGCTTAGGATCAACATGCCAAACATGCATTAGATATCATGTCTTTAAGGCTTTTGCATGTTTACTGCTTTAACATACAACATACCTCAATTTATACTTGTGCCTACCACTTAGAAATCCTGCTCCTTAGGCGATAAAATTAATACTCCTGTGCATTCACGAATCATGCTTAACAAATCTGCAATTCTCTGTGCATTTTAGAAATCATGCTTTAGGAATCCTGTGCATCCTGAAATTATATCCTAGCCACCCTGCATTCACGTGTGCATACTAGATACCATGCTCTAGGATTTCATTTACATTTACTTAACTACGCCTGGTTTAAAGTGCTGATTCCTGAAAAGGTATAAAATAACCTCGCATATGATTATCATATATGTTCTTAATAGAAATTGGTAACTATCTCTGCATTCTCAGATTTACATCACTTAGAACATCATGTTTTAGGTAAAACAACCTTTGAACTGTTTAATAATTCTGGTCGTCACTATGCACAACCCCACGCCTATGCAAGCCTTAGGTAATCAATCTCTTAAAAATGAATATTGTTTTGATTGCGTTTGCTGCTAAGGGCTAACAGGTTTTTTTAAACCAGTAGGCAAGTTGATTAGGTCCTTGCTATTGAGTTTATAAACAAGCTGCATACTTCTGTGCATTGATATTCACTTAGATATCATTTCTTAGGAATCTGTCTAATAAAACTACATCTTGTTTTGTGTTTGAGACGTGTCGTTTATGTGCAATATCTGTGGAGGTAAATCTGAGCCTTTTAAACTGCTTTTCCCACATTATTTGTAAAGTCCTATTTGTTCTTGCTTGTCGCTTAGAATTTTATCCTTTTAACCTTAGGGATTTTTTTCTAGAATTGCCTATATTTAGAGGTCCTAAATTCCTCCAGGGCCATTAAGAAGGGATGGGTAATAGCACGCATAGAGGTCGTTAAATAAACTCGCTTAATAACCGCTAAGGGGTGGGAAAGGGTAGACATAGATATGATATCCGGTGCGCTAATTCCACGAGTAGCCCCTCTTCAGAGGAGTGATTACCAAGCATTGTACTGATGTGATCCTATAGGTTAAATAACCTAGGAACCCCCTATCCCTTACACATGTGTGCTTAGATTGTAAAACCTCCAGAATTTTGTATATGTGCTTAGACTTTAAATCTTTTAAACTTAAGCACATATGTGTGCTTGGACTGCAAATCTTCTCAAAACCTTCATTTATTTACCTATGTGTTTATTGCTTATATGCTATCTGTTCACAAAGTTTGTTTGGGCCGGGAACCACAATTGTGGACTTCTAGGGGTGCCTAACACCTTTCCCTTGAAGTAATTTCAATCCCTTACCCTATCCCCGATTATCTAATCTGTGTTTGTAAATAACCTTTAGTAGGTGCCCTAACACACCTTAACTCGTTAGGTGGCGACTCTTCAATTCCTTACCCCTTTCCCAAAAGGAAACGAGGTGTCCCAATAATGTCGAATACCCTGACCGGTCCGAAAGGGGAGGAAAGAAGGGTCGCGACAACTTGGCGACTCTGCTGGGGATTATCCTAGGCTTTTACCATTCTCCAAACTGCTTTGTCAACTTGTGTTTACTTTGTTAATACTTGCGACCTTTCCATTTTCCTCCCTTTATGTGCCATTAATTGTTTATCTCTTTCAAGTATTTATTCCTTTCAGAATCAAAACTGACATGTTTCTTTTTGTTTTCCTTTGTAACTGCTTTTTCAATTATAATTGTTATATGTACCGCTTATAACGTTCAAATACATGACAACATGCTTTTATTGCTCATTTAGTGTTGCATAAATCATGCTCAACATCATATTCCACTCGTGCCTATACAAATCCTATAGCAACGCTTGATGAGTGTTTGCGCCCTTCCATTTTATATCAGCCCTAAGTTCGGAAAGGCTTATTTGCGGTAAAACTAGTCGAACAGCGGTGCAGTCGACGGTTCCATGCCTTTCCACTTCAAGTTGTCCACTTGAGGGTACCAGTCTAAAACCTCATAGAAACCTTACTCTGTTATATTGTGCATGCATCGTGGTCAAACCTAGCCAGGTTAACGTATCGTCCACACCATAACCCTTTAAGATATCCTTATCCAAAAGTCCACCGGGTTTTTCATAATCCCAACGGACGCAGTCACATTCTGTGCATTTATTTGGAGAACTGAATGCATGTATGCTAATCATAAGTGTATAAATAGTAGAGTCTGGCGGGGGTACGGGTCTAACCTTATCTATTTTGCAGAAAACGAGGCACGAAGTCCCCAGGTTCGGCATGGTCCAAATAATACCTGTTGTTAGGCATGCACGACCTGTGGAACCTGATCGATAGAGCCAAGAAGATCAAGCCTGGGTAAGGTCCTTCTGGGACCACGTAGATTAGATTTACCTATTTTTTCAAATGTAATAAGGCCAAGCGCCATTAAAGATTTATCTTATTCAGTGTCGCTTTAGATTTATCTACTTTTACATTAATGAAATGAGGCATTTATTGGCATATAAGTTCTCCAAATCAACTTGTCGCTAGTCCTACCTCAGGCACAATGAGGCTCCCAAATTAGAACACGCTTTTATATTCCCGCAATGTGTGTTTAAATACTGCAATACTTTCTCATGATCTTCACTGACTTGGCTACCTTTTGTTTTTGATTTCTTTCTTTTTGATTATTCCCCTCCCCCAAAGTTTGATTCGTTCATTCTGGCATCATCATCATATCACACAAGATCCAGGGGCCCTCTGCCTTCTCCTACTCCTAGTCCACCTAAAGGCAAAGGCAAAGGAAAAGGAAAAGGAAAAATGGAAGATTTTTCCTCAAGAATTGGACCGTCAGACCATCCAGGGCCCGACGAGTCCCGGGCATTACTATTTCCTGTCTTGATGAACCAATGACTGTGACATGCAATGAGACAATGCAACAAAAGGACAGTGATTCAAAAGAAGAAGATACCATACCCGATGAAATTATTAGATAAGTTGAGGATTTTGAAAATAGACCTAAGTCCAATCTGGACGAAACCGAGATAGTCAACCTGGGAGATTTAGAAACTGTCAAAGAAACTTGCATCAGCATTCATCTATTGCCATCAGAGAAAGTGGAATACACACAATTCCTGAAAGAGTATGAAGACATATTTGCATGGTCGTAATTTAAGGCCCTTACCCTATCTCTTGTTATCTAATCTGTGTTTGTAAATAACCTTTAGTAGGTGCCCTAACACACCTTAACTCGTTAGGTGGCGACTCTTCAATTCCTTATTCCTTTCCCAAAAGGAAATGAGTTGTCCCAATAATGTCGAATACCCTGACTGATCCGAAAGGGGAGGAAAGAGGGGGGCGCGAAAGATTGTCATGCTAAGATTAATGTTACCTTAGCACTTCCAAAGTTGCCTAGATTTGAGTGGAAGGCTCGACACATGGTCAAGAAGGGTTGTTTGGCATATCTAGCCTATGTTCGGGATACTACAGCAGAGTCCCCAGTGATTGATTCGGTACCAGTAGTATGGGATTTCTCCGATATGTTTCCTTTAAATAGAACTTCTAGTGCCTATTCAGTGGCATGCCAGAGATTTCATATCGTCCACCCGCTCTTCAAGGTCTTCCGATGGGTATCCAGGCCACTAGGGTCAGAATTCAGGGAAGTAGTCCATCGCTCCGAGAGGTTGTTATGAGTGTGGGGATCCTAGTCACATGAAGAGACATTGCCCCAGACTTTGGGGCATGGCAGTGCAGCAGGGTCAGCAGCCCATGATTATAGCTCCAGTAGTCGCACCACTTGTCCGACCGCCCAGAGGTAGAGGGCTGGTGGGAAGGGGCCATCCCAGAGATGGAGGTCAGACATGCGGAGGCCAGTCAGGTGGCACTGCAGCCAGATTTTATGTTTTTCCGACCTGACCATATGCAGTGGCCTCAGATGTTGTGATCACAGGTATTATCTCTGTCTGCGGTAGGGATGCTTCAGTATTATTTGATCTAGGATCTACCTATTTGTATGTGTCATCTCTGTTTGCTCACTTTTTGGATGTTCCTTGTGAGTCCTAGGGTACTCCTATCTATGTGTCCACTTCTCTGGGTGATTCTGTTGTTGTGGATCAGATCTATCGGTCTTTTATGGTTACATTCTCTAGTTACGAGACTAAAGCGGATCTTCTATTGCTTGATATGATCGACTTTGAGGTCATCCTGGGCATGGACTAACTACCTTCATTCACGCCATCCTTGATTTCCGTGCTAATATTGTTACCTTAGCACTGCCAAAGTTGCCTAGATTTGAGTGGAAGGCTCAACACATGGTCGAGAAGGGTTGTTTGGCTTATCTAGCCTATGTTCGGGATACTACTGCAGAGCCCCCCACGATTGATTCGGTACCAGTAGTCTGGGAGTTCTCCGATGTGTTTCCTTGTGATCTTCCAAGCATGCCACCAGATCATGATATCGATTTCTATTTGTATTTGGCTCTAGGTACCCAACCTATATCTATCCCATTGTACAGTATGGCTCTGAAAGAATTGAAGGAGTTGAAGGAATAACTTTAGGAGTTGCTAGCAAAGGGGTTCGTCAGGCCGAGTGTATCACCTTAGGGTGCACCAATATTATTTGTGAAGAAGAAATACGGAACTATGCGAATGTGCATTGATTACCGCCAGTTGAACAAAGTCACCATTAAACTCAAGTACCCATTTCTGCATATTGATGATTTGTTTGACCAGTTGCAGGGTTTACCATCAGTTGAAGATTCAGGACTCAAATGTTCTGAAGACCACTTTCCGTACTAGATATGGCCATTACGAGTTTCTAGTGATGTCTTTTGGTTTGACTATTTCCCTAGCAACATTTATGGACTTGATAAATAGGGTGTTCAGGACTTATATTGATTCGTTTGTTATTGTCTTCATTGATGACATTTTGATTTACTCACGTAGCATGGAGGAGCACGAGCAGCATTTGAGAGTGGTGCTTCAGACCTTGCGGGAATAGAAGCTATATGCTAAGTTCTCCGAGTGTGAGTTTTGGTTAGATTCTGTGGCATTCTTGGGGCATGTGGTATCAGGAGAGGGCATTAAGGTGGATCACAAGAAGATTGAGGCAGTTTAGAGTTGGCCTCGTCCTACTTCGACGACTTCGTGGAGGAATTCTCATCTATTGCATCACCTTTTACTAGATTGACCCTGAAGGGTGCTCATTTACGTTAGCCCAATGACTGTGAGGCGAGCTTCCAGACTCAAGACGACTTTGACCACAACATCAGTTCTTATGTTGCCTTCTGGTTCGGGGATGTATACTATCTATTGCGATGCTTCACGCGTTGGCTTGGGTTTTTGTATTGATGAAGGAGGGGCAAGCAATTGTATATGCTTCACGTCAGCTGAAGCTCTATAAGAAGAATTATCCAGTGCACGATTTGGAGTTGGTCGTGATTGTTCATGCTCTTAAGATCTAGAGGCATTATCTATATGGGGTGTCTTATGATGTTTACACTGATCATCGTAGTTTGAAACATTGTTCAAGCAAAGGGATCTCAATATGAGGCAGCGTAGATGTCTTGAGCTACTAAAGGATTATGACATCACCATTATTTATCATCTGGGCAAGGCGAATGTAGTCACGGATGCCTTGAGCATGAAGGCAGAGAGTATGGGTAGCTTGGCATTCATTTCAGTAGAGGAGAGGCCACTAGCCTTGGACATTCAGTCCTTGGCTAACAAACTTGTGAGGTTGGATATTTCAGAGCCCAGTCGAGTTCTTGTTTGCGTCGTTGCGCAGTCCTCACTATTGGAGCATATCACGGCTTGACAGTTTGATGATCCGCACTTGATGGTTCTCATGGAGATGGTACTACAGGGTAGTGCCAATAAGGTTTCTATTGGCGAGGATGGTGTTCTGTGACTCCAGGGTCGTCTGTGTGCTCCTAGTGTCGATGGCCTAAGGGAGAGGATCCTAGAAGAGGCGCATAGTTCTCAATATTCCATTTATCCAGGTGCTACGAAGATGTATCATGACCTGAGACAGCATTATTGGTGGCGGTGGTTAAAGAAAGACATAGTTGAGTATGTAGCTAGATGCCTAAATTGCCAGCAGAGTAAGTATGAGCACTAGAGGCCAGGAGGCTTACTCCAGCGGATGACTATACCTGAGTGGAAGTGGGAGCGCATCACTATAAACTTTGTAGTAGGGTTGTTGCGGACTTTGTGGAAGTTTGATACAGTTGGGATCATTGTAGATAGATTGACCAAGTCGGCACACTTCATTCATGTGATGACTACGTACATTTCAGAGAGATTGTCCCAGACTTATATCCAAGAGATAGTTCGGCTGCATGGTCTGCCTATTTCCATCATTTCAGATAGAGGTCCTCAATTTACTTCACATTTCTGGAGAGAGGTACAGAGTAAGTTGGGTACCTGTGTAGATCTCAACACCGCATTTCAGCCCCAGACCGACGGGCAGTCAGAGCAGACAATTCAGATATTGGAGGACATGTTCAGAGCATATGTGGTTGACTTTGGAGGGCACTGTGATCGATTCTTTCCTTTGGCGAGTTTTCTTATAACAAAAGCTACTAGTCCAGCATCGAAATTGCTTCATTCAAGGCTTTATATGGTCACTGGTGTCATTCTACCATTGGCTGGTTTGAGCCCGACGAGGCTAGGTTGTATGGTACTGATTTGGTGAAGGATGCCTTGGAAATGGTAAAGTCGATTCAGGTGACACTTCGCACAACATAGCCCCCATAGAAGAGTTACGCAGATCACAAGGCATATGACTTATCATTTGTAGTGGACGAGAAGGTTCTCTTGAAAGTCTCATGATGAAGGGAATCATGAGGTTTTGGAAGAAGATCAAGTTAAGACCAAGGTTTACAGACTAATTTGAGGTGTTGAGGCGAGTTGGGGAGGTTGCGTATGAGCTTGCTTTTCCTCTCAGTTTATCGGGAGTTCATCCGGTTTTCAAAGTATATATGTCACGCCCCGAGCCTGAGGGCGAGACTGGCACCTGGTGCCTCACCTATCCTTGCGTACCAACTTGTGACCAAGGGACTCTAAACATATGATGTCATACTTTGACCATGGGCCACATTGCAAGACAACTGCGACTGCTAACCAAATGCCAATATAAAGCTAGGCCGACAAGGCCTCGTACTTACTACATCTGACAAACCAACCAAATATACATACAAGGCCTACAAGCCCATCATACTGCACTAACTGACAGAATATGTCTACAAGCCTCTAGTGATGGATATACTATGATCGGAACAGCTCCCCGACCTACTCATAACATATATACATATATATACAATATATACATAAGGTTCTAGACCCGGAAACTCCAAAAGGCATGGAGCTTACTGATCAAGCTGAACTCGAGCAACACTTAATGAGGAGGTCTACCCGTTTGTCTGTCTGAACCTGCACGCATGAAATGCAGCGCCCCCAGAAAAAGAACGTCAGTACGAAATAATGTACCGAGTATGTAAGTCAATATATTGAAAGTTGAAACTGAGCTGATAATATAATAACTGCAAGTAGCTGGAAGTCAAAGATAATCTGAAGATATGCTTACCTGCTGAAATGACTCAACTCTCTCAATATAGTATGTAAAATAGTTGTCTGACCCTACAAGGCTCGGTATATATATATATATATTTAACTGCTCTTTCGTAGTAGGCTCGCTCATAGGCGCTCATCCATACTAGGCTCTATCTCGTCCAACTGGGCTCGCTCATAGGTGCTCGGCCACAGTAGGCTTGGTATATATCTTACCATCTGATCTGAGGTTGCCCAATAGGGTCCTGCCTATCGATTATAGCTCGATGGTAATGAAAATACTGTAATACTGTATATATAGACTCTCTTCTCTCTTGACTGGAAGAAGGAAATACTTAATTAAATATGAAGTCCCGGTAAGGAGAATATTATAACTTACAAAACTAGAAAAATATACGTAAATTCCGGGATATGAATTTTTCTTTATGCCTCGTTATCAAACTTGTGGAATTACGAGATCATGAAAAATGAAGGAAGAGCATAGCCTTAACATACCTGAACCGATTTTCTTGAAAATTCCTCTAACACACATCTTGTGTGATGAACATGTAACGACGGGTTGAAGTAGGGAAAAATACACATGATATTCTTGAAAAGGGTTCCTCCATACTCACTTAGAATCGCAAAATTCCGTTGCTACTACGTAGTATAACCTTGTATGAAATCTCACATTTTTGAATTCTTGAAGAATTTTTTGCGAGCTCACGTTACTGAATTGTGTTGAAATCTCTCATTACTGAATTTTGTTGAAAGCTCACATTGTTGAAAATGAAGCTCACATTCAGAGACTTGGAATTCAACATGAATTCTTTGAAGTTATTGAATATGAATTCTTTCAATGTCTTGCTTGGTAGGCCCTGCTTATTTGATGACTAGTCTACAAGATTCTTTCAAATATGACACCATATAGTAATGACTAGCGAGTCACTAGGGGGAGTTGCCACATTGATTTTTATATAAGGCTTATCCAAAAAATTATCCACTTATTCCTTAATTACATTGTTAATCTTCCACAAAAAATCCACAATTAACCAAATATCCACATAATTGAGAATTATCTCAAATTACTTAAAATACTAATTACTTTTATCACACTTTATACACCTTACTATCATGTCCATGTGGTACCTTGTATGGTACTAGTTCATAAATACCGGATATTTTAGCTCGGGCCGTATTTTATCCAAAATGGCAAATTTCGACGAAACTCATTTTATTTGATTTGCTTACCTTCACTAACTTACTTATCCCTTGTTTGAAATAGCATAATACTTGTAACCTCAAAATAATCTCATTCCCGAGTTTACGTCAATTAACTTTACGACGAAACCTTAACGTCTGAAAATGCGGGATGTAATATCTCATTCCCGAGATTCCATCAATTTACTTATGGCGTACTTTCACGTATGAAAATGTGGGGTGTAAAAATATATGCTCCGGAGGTATCATCCCGACTTGTCACATGTGTTAGACTTCAGCACGATTCAGCTAGATGAGAGTCTAGGTTACGAAGAGGTGCCAGTAGCCATTGTTGATAGGCAGGATCCCCATCCAAGAGTATTTTCGTGTTAAAGGTTCAGTGGAGGGGCCAACTAATCGAGGAGATGACCTGGGAGTCCGAGGAGAACATGCGTAGCAGATATCCTCACTTATTCGGCGCTCCAGGTATGATTCTAGACCCACTCGTGGACGACATTCGTTTAAGAGGTGGAGAATGTAACGACCCGACCGATCATTTTTCTTTATAGAACCAGGTTCCCCTAAATAAGACTCCCTATAGGTGATTTTATAGTTTTATGACTTGCGGGGATGGTTAGTTTGAGAATTTGGAAAGGTTCGGGTTGGAATCGGAGCATTTGTTCCTTAAGTCGGCCTTAAAAGTCCAAGTTTGACTTTGGTCAACGTTTTGACTAAATGACCCTTGAATCGGGATTTGATGGTTCCAATAGGTTTGTATGATAATTTTGGACTTGGGCATACGCTCTGATCGGGTTTGGATGACCCGGGAGGGTTTCAGCGCATAATAGTGAAAGTTGGTTCTTTGAAGGTTTTAGAAGTTCTTTATATTTGGTTTAGAGTGGGTTTTGGTGATATCGACGTCCAAGTAGAATTTCTAGATCGGGAATAGTTCTGTAATGTCGTTTAAGACTTGCACATAAAATTTGGCCTCAATCCGAGTAGTTTAAGTACGTTTCGGTGCATTGAGAGTAAATTGAAGAACTTGAAGTTCATAAGTTTGATTCAATTGGTTTTGGGGCGTGATTCTTAGTTTTAAAGTTGCTTCAGGCGTCCCGAGAGTACTAGCGAGTCTATTTTTATGATTCCAAACTTGTTGATATGTTCGGGTGGGGCCTCGGGGGCCCTGATGTCAATCAGACGAGGCTCGGACCAAGTTGGAAATTGGGAGCAACAAATGAAGCTCCTAGATGATGTCATAATCGCACATGCGCTTGGCCAGCCACAGTGCGAGCCACGAGCTGCAGAAATGAAATAGTAAGGGCAGCCCAGCCACCGAACGTGCAGAAGTTTTAGCGCACCTGCGTGACCGCAGGTGCGAGAGCAGTGGTCGCAGGAGTGGATGGGCACGCAGAAGTGGCCCCCTTTTGTCCGCAAATGCGGAGCTTGGTGAGGTAAGGGAAATGCGCACCTGCGAGGAGTTTTTCCCAGGTGCGGGACCATAGATGCAGCCAAGGCACCGCAGGTGCGAAAATCGTTGGGCAGAAGGGTTCATTTAATATGGGACTTAGGCCATTTCTAACACATGTATCTCACTCTTAGGAAATTTGAGAGCTTTTAAGGAGGGGATTTCGACCTAGCTTTTGAAGGTAAGTAATTTCTATCTAATGTGAGTTTAATACATAGATTAGGGTAGATTTTAACATGAAAATTTGTGGAAATCATGGGGTTAGATGTAAAACTTAGGTTTTGATAGAAATGGCATTTTTCCATGAAAATAGTTATGGAACTTAGTGAAAATCATAAACTTGTGTTTCTAAGGTTATGGGTAACAACCTTCTTCGAAAATTTTCGGAATCCGGACACGTGGGCCCTAAGGTGAATTTTTAGAATCTTACATTTAGGGTTGGGTAACCTCTTTAATAGTTGGAATACGAACCCTTGGATATGTATTGATTAGTTTATATACTATTTGATTTGTTTTGGACTGATTCGGTACCGACTTGAGGATGTGAGCACATTCTTGAACCGGGAAGTAGGCTTTGAGACGAGGTAAGTCTCTTTTCTAACCTTGTAATTAACCTCATAGGTTAACATAAATCAATATGTACTTTTATTTGTGGGGGCTACACACGCTCGACGCGACGAGAGTCCGTGCGTAGCTATTATTCATGCTTCTGTCTGGGTAGACTTAATCATACACCATGATTTGTTGATATTGTTGCTTGATTATGTTTACTAATTGTTGGATTAAAGCGAAGGTTGAGAATTTCTATATTTTTAAGTTCCAAGTTGAATTTCTTATTTTAAAAGGAATTGAGAAGTATTATGATAATTTGAGAAAATCTATGTTCAACCGCTTCGCAAGTATATTCCACGAGCGTGGTAAATTTTTACAACTTTCATGGGATCGGGCCGTTCGCTTCGGCAGAATTTATTGATATATATAAGGTTCGGACTGTTCGACCCTCGGCAGTGCATAGTGTGTGTGTGTGTGTGTGTGTGTATATATCGGGGCGTTCGCTTCGGCAGAATTTATTGATATATTATAAGGTTCGGACTGTTCGACCCTCGTCAGTGCATAATATATATATATATATGGATCAAGCCGTACGTACTCGGCATAACTTGTGCGTAACGATATTGAAACCCATTATATAATTGGTATAGTTTCACGGACTTGAAAGATAAAAGGATTAGATGAAAGAAGTGACTTGGTTCTTACATGAATGAAAAGATTGCTTACTTATTTTCTGCTTTGATCATTGTATAGTTCATCTCTAATTAGAACTTTATATTATTATATTGTTGGCCCGTAGTGAGTGTTGAAGTCGACCCCTCGTCACTACTTCTTCGAGGTTAGACTATATTCTTACTGGGCACATGTTGTTTATCTACCCACGCTACACTTCTGCACTTGATATGTAGGATCTGGAGCAGGTTCATCTGGTTATCAGTATGGCGTGCACGCTTGACTTGCACTTCGAGGCTTCACGGTGAGCTACTTTTCAGAGCCGTTCTGCAGCAGCTAGAGTCTTCCTTTAATTATATTATCTGTCTATTTCCTTTTCAGACAGTAGACTAGTATTCTTTTGTACATTCTACTAGAACGCTCATATACTTGTGACGCCAGGTCTTGGCACACACTAATAGACTTATGATTTTGGATCTATTTTATGACTTCGATTTGCACTTATTTGCTTTCATTTAATTACTTTACATATGTAAATTGCTAAAACTCTTATCAATGAGGAATGTTATTCACTTAGCAAACATATTAAAAGTGAAAATCAGTAGATTTATCAGTGTTAGCTTGTTTAACAAAGATGTTGGGCGTCATCACGGTCTATAATGAAATTGAATCGTGACAGGTTGACACATATAAACATTTGTGTAGGAAGATTTTTTCCAACGTAACATTCCAAATTAAATTCTAGAAATTATATTCTATTCTTTTATGACTTGCATAAAATCTACTTTTAGGTATTATAGCCATCTACATGTATATCATGCACGACTGAAGCTATTCACCTACAAAAGGTAAGAGTAAAATGATGACATGTTAACGTTTGTAGTTGTAGCTGTCGTTGTATCGTAACAGGGATAACATTTTTGGGGTTCAAGTAAATAATGGCCATAGTTTTTAGTTTTGGATATCAAAATCTAGTATTTTACTCTATATTTTATATATAAAGAGATCAATGGTTTATTTTACATTCAAGACCAACGTTATTATGTTGGTGTGATATAATATTGATTTTCATCATTCAAAAGATTTGTCTCATGCACTTTTCCATAATTAACACTACAAGAGAACTGGCCATTTAGCTAGGGATGTAGCTAGAAAAGTCCTATTTTCATGCGAATTTTTTCGATTGAAAATATAGTCACAAAATAGCTAGGAATCAGCTACGGACTATTCCTTGCTAAATGATAGCTACAGATTTTTCATAGCCAAATTTATAGCTAATTTTTAGCAGGAATTCTAACTTGGCACTACATTTATTTTTCCAAATGAGCCTAATTTAGCTAGGGCACAGTCTGTGGCATGTCCCTAGCAATGCGTTAGCTAGGAAAGTCTTCTTAGCTAATCTATAGCCAAATATTAGCAGAATCCTATTTTGGCGTTAAAAATTTTGCAGAAGATTTGTCTTTTAGCTAGAATTACATTTTGTGGCTAATCCCTAGTTAAAAAGTAGCTACAAATTTTTTCTTTTAGCGGGATGTTAAATATGGCGCTAAACTTTTTTGTCAATTTTGGTTGTTTAGCTAGAAATGAATCCAAGATAGTCTCTATAAAATTATTGTTATTATTAGTATTAGTATTAAAGTTTAATTTACGGTCTTTGGATTTTTGGTTGAAATCCCTAAACTAAAGGCAGTTGTTTCCTTAAATTTGTAAAGATAGGCTTAAAAGTTAAAATCCTTAGTAATCTTATTTTAGTTGGACTTTTGGTTGAAATCCCTAAACTAAAGGCAGCCATTTCCTTAAAATTTGTAAAGATAGGCTTAAAAGTTAAAATCCTTAGTAATCTTATTTTAGTTGAATTACAGTATCTCAATTCCTGAAAATCCGCTAAACACCCACGCACTCTTCCACGTCTCTTCATCTCTATAAACCCTCAACTATCATCTTCCAATTCAGTGAAGAAAGAACAGTGATTATCATTGCCTCTTGTAAGTTTCCATGAAGGTGAGAATTTCCCCTATGCCTGAAGCATCTGTGCAAAGAGGTCTTTTGTGAGTGTTTAATTTGTTCTGTAATTATCAATTTTAATTTAATTTTATCACTTTAGCAATCCAAATTCAATGAATCCAAACATGTGGAAGATTGTGAGTGTTCATCAGTACCTTTCTCGCACCAGGAACTCTTGTCATAGTTTAATTTTGTGTTAAATATGGAATTAAGTTGTCGTCACCGTCCGTTCTTCTTCTGGCGTTATGGTATGTTATGAAGCTTTGTGAGATTCTTTCTTCAGTTTATTATTTCTTGATTGCAAATCAAAAGCCGCACTTCCAAAACTACAACTGTGATGACCCAAAAGGTCATCTTATGAATTAAGACTTCATTCCGGGTTCATTAGCCTTAAAAAGATTAATTTTAAATACCTCAATTTGTGTGTGCAGTCCGAGCGTGAATCCGAAAAGATTTTATATGAAAATATAAGAAATAATAACTTTTGGAGTTAAATTTTAATTTTTCGTTGACTTTGGTCAATACTTTAAGTAAACAGACCCGGATCCGTGTTTCGAGGGTCCCGGGATGTCCGAAGTAAAATATGAGACTTGGGTGTATGCCCGAAATTGAATTCCGAGATCTCTAGCTTTAGAAATCAATTTTTGAAGAAAATTGTTATACTAAATGTTAAAGGAAATAAAGAAAAGAATTAATGTTTGAACTCGTTGGTATCAGTTCAGTATTTTTTTTCCGGAGCCCGATACAAGTTTGTTATAATGTTCAACTCCTATCTGTGAAATTTGGTGAGAATCTGAGTTGATTTGACGTGATTCGGACGTCCGGTTGAAAAGATAGTGAATTTAAAGTGTTCTAGAGAAAATCAAGAGTTTTGAGGTTAAATTCGTAGTTTTAAGCATTTTTTTGTGATTTGATCGCCCGAGCAAGTTCGTATGATATTTTTAGACTTGGGTGCATGTTTGGTTTGGAGCCCAGATGGCTCAGGTGAGTTTTGGATAGGCCACGGAGTGATTTAGGCTCAATAAAATTTGCTGGTGTGCTTTAGGTCTGGAGGCGTCGCATTTGCGATGTGTGGCTCGCAAATGCGAGCATCACATTTGCGAAGTTATTGTCGCATTTGCGATCAGAGGGGCTGGGAGGTGATTTTGCATTTGCGAAGTTTATTGTTGCATTTACGACTAGAGCAGGAGCCGCATTTGCGAACACCCGTTCGCATTTGTGATAACAGCAGGCCAGGCCAAGCTTCCGCATTTGCAAAGTGAAGCCAGCATTTGCGATAACTGCAGCTGCTCAAATACGTTTTTGACGAGATTTTCACCCATTTTTCAATTCTCTCAAACCCTAAACCTCCATGGGCGATTTTCCAAAGAGCCAAACTTCTCCAAATCATAGGTAAGTGATTTCTAACTAATTCCTTTCGATTGTTTATAACTTTTTACAAGATTTCAACCTAGAATCTAGAGTTTTCATGGTAGAATTAGGGATTTTTGGGAAAACTTAGGAAAACAATAGTTATGCATTAAAGTTGATTCTTTTAGAAACAATTAATGATATTAAACTAATTATGATTAGATACGAGTGTGTTGGAGGCATATTCTAAAGGAAAAGATGTGCTTGAGCAGTGAGTTGCTTGTGAAATCGAGGTAAGTGTTTGGTTTAACCTTGACTTGAGGGACTAGGAATCCCTAACTTAAATGCTATGTGAAATTTCTTGTGTGTGGTGTATATGTGAGGTGACGAGTATCTATGCACCACCAAATTATCTATTTAGCATGATCCCTTCCCCGTTTCCAATTCATTATATTCCTGTCTTAATTGTTTCATGATTTTGATGCCTCCATGTCTACGTGTTTTCGTCTACTTGTTGTTAAATATTATTTCACGTATTTGGAAGTATAAATTGTTCCTTAGCTTCATTGTGGTACATTAATGGTTGAGCTGGTTGACGATGTTTTATGATACATTCCGGTTGGTTTCGCTGTGTAATGATAATTGTGAAGTTTCTAAATAGTACATCTTTCTGTTTACGTTTGTTGAGACATAAATATTGTGAAAGACTTCGATCCAATAAAGAGATATGATTTTCTGGTGGGAGCGGGTTGCACGCCGCAACAAGGAGTAACAAGAGTGGACAGGTTGGATCAGGTTGCATGCCGCAACAGGAGACATAAGGGAGATTATATATATAGGGAGGAGCAATAAGGGTGGACATGTGGGATCGAGTTGCACGCCGCAACAAGGACCAATAAGGGAGAATATTCATGTTTTACTAGTTATATGATAAAGACTGAAAAACTCACCGTTTTATTTTGTTGTTCCCATATTCTGATTTTTCCATTATTTAAATTATAACTTGGAAATTTTCATAAGAATTGGTCATAGCTGAGGTCTGGAAAAGGTGGCTGAGTTATTTTATTAATTGCTGCAAGTTATTGTTTATTTAGTTCAATATTCCCTTCTTGCTTTATTATACATTGTATCCACGTTATATTATAAATGCACCGTCATAGCCTCATCACTACTTCGTCGAGGTTAGGCTTGGCACTTACCAGTACATCATTCTTGATTTATTTATTGGATAATATTAGACCTCGTGTTATGTTTTAATTGTTTTACATGTTGAACCCTCTAACATTAGCTTGCCTAGCAAGTATGGTGTTACGCGCCATCACGATCCTGTGTGTTGGGAATTTAGGTCGTGACAAGTTGGTATCAGAGCCCTAGGTTGCCTAGGTCTTACAATTCACGGACAAACTTAGTAGAGTCTGAGGGATCGGTACGGAGACGTCTGTACTGATCTCTCATAGACTATAAAGTTAGGAACAAATTTATTTTTATTTCTACTCTGTCGTACGATTCTTGTTACCTCAAATACTGATTGAACTCTTCTATTCTCTCGCAGATGGAGAGAACACGTGCTTCTTCTTCCGCTGACCAACAATCAGGTCCTCCAGCAGTTGCCAGAGGTCGAGGCAGGGGAAGGACTCAGCCCAGTGCTCAGGCAGCAGCTCCAGCTACGGAGCCTCAGATAGAGCTTGATGAGGGGGCTCCAGCTCAGATCGTTCCAGCAGGACCAGCTCAGGTCCCAGAGGGGTTTATTGCTACCCCGGGGCTTCAGGATGCTTTGGTACGATTAGTGGGCCTTATGGAGAGTGTAGCACAGGCTGGCGCACTCCCGTGGAAGCAGTCGTATCTCAGGCTGGAGGAGGAGTCCAGACTCTTGTTACTCACACTCTTGAGCAAACTACTCCTCAGATTCAGACCCCAGCAGCCAATCCAGTTGGAGTAGTTCAGCCAGTTATTGCAGCACCGCACATTGATGGGGAAGCCATGTCCTCAGATGCTTTGTGAAGATTGGACAAGTTTATCAAGCTTTTCCCTGTTCATTTCAGTGGTGCTACTTCAGAGGACCCTCAGGAATACCTTGATAGCTGTCATGAGGTCCTTCGAAATATGGGTATTTTAAAGACCAATGGTGTCGATTTCCCTGCTTTCCAGATGACTGGTTCTGCAAAGAAATGGTGGAGGGATTATCTATTGACCAGACCATCTGGTTCGCCTGCTCTGACTTGGGATCAGTTTTCACATCTCTTTTTGGAGAAGTTTCTGCATGTCACTACTAGAGAGGAGCGCCGCCGCTAGTTTGAGCATCTTCAGCAGGGCAGCATGACTCTTACCCAGTATGAGACTCGCTTTGTGGATCTGGCCCGACATGCTATTATCTTGTTGCCCGCAGAGAGAGAGAGGTTCAGGAGATTTATTGAGGGCCTTGTTCAGCCCATCAGGTTGCAGATGGCCAAACAGACGGGGAGTGAGATTTCCTTTCAGGATGCGGCCAATGTGGCCAGGAGAGTTGAGATGGTTCTTGGATTGGGATGTCAGGGTTTGGACAAAAGACCTCGTCATTCTGGTGGATTCAACGGTGCCTCATCCAGAGGCGGGGGTACTCAAGGTAGAGGCCATTCTTCCAGACCATTTCAGTCTGCACTACAGGCATCCCACGGTGCCTCCGGTGGTCGTGGCTCTTACTCGCCTTATCCTGATCATCCAGCACCTATCAGAGCACCTCCTATTCAGAGTTATTATCGTGGTCAGTCGGCTCGTTAAGGTCAACCTCAGTATCAGGATGGGTGTTATGAATGTGGTGAGTATAGGCATATTCAGAGAGCTTGTCTGAGATTTTTGGGTAATCAGCCTCAGTACCAGAGTTCTCGTGCTATAGTTCTGGCACCAGCTGCAGCACCACCTGCCCAGCCACCCAGGGTTAGGGGTCAGGTAGTCAGAGGTAGAATTCAGAATGTTAGAGGTGGAGGCCAACCAGCTAGAGGTGGAGGCCAGCCCGCTAAAGGTGGTGGTCCACCTGTTAGAGGTCGTCCCAGAGACATGGTTCAGGGTGATAGGGCCCCGCCCCAATTGTATGCGTTTCCGGCCAGACCTAAGGTGGAGTCCTTCGATTTTGTTATCACAGCTACCATTTCAGTTTGCAATAGAGATGCTTCAGCTCTGTTTGATCTCGGGTCTACTTACTCTTATGTATCATCTTATTATGCCTCGTATTTGGTTGTTCCCCGAGATTCCTTTAAGTGTTCCCGTTTATGTGTCTACGCTCGTGGGGGATGCTAATGTTGTAGATCGTGTGTATCGTTCGTGTGTGGTTGTTATTGAGGGTCTTGAAACCAGTGTGCACCTTCTGCTTCTTGACATGGTGGATTTTGATGTCATATTGGGCATGGATTGGCTATCGCCTTACTATGCCATCTTAGACAGTCACGCCAAGACAGTTACCTTAGCTCAGCCAGGGTTGCCCCGATTGGAGTGGAAAGGGACTCCTGGTCATTCATCCAGTAGGGTTATTTCTTATACTAAGGCTCATCGCATGGTTGAGAAGGGGTGTTTAGCTTATTTGGCTCATATTCGTGATTCTAAGGCTGAGTTTTCTTCTATAGATTTGGTGCCTATTATTCGTGAGTTTCCCGAGGTATTTCCTGTAGACCTGCCGGGGATGCCACCCGACAGGGATATCGATTTTTGCATTGATGTGGCACTGAGCACTCAGCCCATTTCTATTCCTCCATACCGGATGGCCCCACCAGAATTGAAAGAATTGAAAGAACAGTTGCAAGACTTTCTTGATAAGGGCTTCATTAGACCTAGTGTCTCGCTCTGGGGAGCACCGATTTTGTTCGTGAAGAAGAATGATGGATCGATGAGGATGTGTATAGATTACTGACAATTGAAAAAAGTTACTATCAAGAATAAGTATCTTTTGCCGAGAATTGATGATTTGTTTGATCAGCTTTAGGGTGCCAAGGTGTTTTCAAAGATCGATTTGAGATCGGGCTACCATCAGTTGAATATTAGGGCGTCTGATATCCCTAAGACAGCCTTTCGGATGAGGTATGGGCATTATGAATTTCTAGTGATGTCTTTTGGCTTGACTAATGCCCCCGCAGCATTTATGGACTGATGAATCGAGTTTTCAAGCCTTATTTGGAATCCTTCATAATTGTGTTCATTGATTGTCACGACCCCAAAACCAACTTGGTCGTGATGGCACCTATTGTGGTACTAGGCAAGCCGACACAATAACAAAACTAATCAACATTTCCAATCTTAAAATGAAATCAAGCTATTTATCAATAAACCTTCAAGAAGTAATTAGATCAAAACAACAGTGTGGAAAGAAAGCCCGACATCAGGGTGTTACTAGTCATGAGAATCTACAAAGGACCGTCAGATGACACTAGGACATATACCGACTGGGAAGCAACTAACAATAATCCATAGGAAGACAGGAGGGAGAAGAGCAGGGCTACGATCGCCGTGCAACTACCTTACTAACTCCAACATATCCGCGATGGATGAAAACAACACTCACTAGCACGTCCAGCAATACTTGGATCTGCACACAAGGTGCAGGGAGTAATGTGAGTACGCCAACTCAGTAAGTAATAAAAGTAAATAAATACTGAGCAGTAAGAAACACATAAATCCATGTTATGAAAATCACAGTAAATATAGCCTGCCTTCCAAAATAGTATATAGGTCAATCATCTCGCTTAAAAATCCAATTTCAGTAAAAGTCATTTGAAGATATCTTTCCAACAATTCCCACAAAGGTTAAATGCAGTTTAATGTAAAAGTGATGAAAATCATAAATAGTCTCTCGGGTAAAAAACATGTATCATAAACCGCCCCTCGGGCATAATATCACTCAGAATCAGCCCCTCGGGCAGCCTCACAATCACTCATAATCAGCCCCTCGGGAAACCTCACAGCCACTCATGCCTCCCAATCACTCGGCACTCGGCACTCAGCACTCGCCTTCAGTAGGTACATGCGCTCACTACGAGTGTATAGACTCCAGAGAGGCTCCTACAGCCCAAGCGCTATAACAATCCATCTCTTGGCATAATCAGTCAGGCCCGCGGCCTCTCATATATCATAAATCAGTACAACATGATGCGGCGCGCAGCCCAATCCCATGATATCCTCACAACACAAGCCCTCGGCCTCACTCAATCAGAAACCTCTCAAGCCACTCGGGCTATCAGTAAAATAGGGTGCTCAGCCCCAAAATATCATTTTATGCAATAACACGGAGTAAATAAGATTAAGTTATGAAATCAGTAAAACACGGCATCACTGAGTGCACATCATAAAAACATACAGTGAGGAAATAGTAGTCAAAAGCTCCTGAGGGTCCAAACAATTTGGCACGAGGCCCAAATATGACATTCAGCCCAAAACATAGAAATATTTTCTAAAACACAAAATATCATATAGTTTTCAATCAAATGCGCAACTTAATAGTTGCTACCGGACGGACCAAGTCACAATCCCCAACGGTGCATGCAACACACTCGCCATCTAGCATGTGCGCCACTTCAAAATAGTGAAACAATGTGAAATCTGGGGTTTCACACCCTTAGGACAAGATTTACAATCATTACTTACCTCAATCCGATTGAGAATCTACTCCACAATGCCCTTGCCGCTCGACTCTGCCACAAATCGCCCCGAATCTATCCAAAATCAGAATCATATCTTCAATTCAAGCTAAAGGAACAAAACCCACGCGAAAATTATCAAATTACATAAAAAATTCGGAAATTGGCCAACCCCGACCTCCGGGCCCACGTCTCGAAATTCGACTAAAATCATAAAATCCGACAACCCATTCAACCACGAGTCCAACCATACCAAAATTACTAAATTTCAATAATAATTCGGCCTCCAAATCTTCGAATCTTATTTTCAAATCCCTAGGTCTAACCCCAATTTACATCTCAAAAATATGTAATCTAGTCGGATTATTCGATGATAATTCAATATTATGGAGTAGAAATGATCACAAGTGACTTACCTCAAGATTTCCCATGACTTCTCGCTAAAAAATCGTCCCAAGCCGCGTTCTTTTGTGGAAGTGAGCTAAAGAAAAACAAGACAGCTCAATAAAACACGATTCTAGTCGGTAATAGCCCAATTCCCGTCGCTAGAAGTACCCAATCTGGTCGCTAAAGGTGCGCACCAGATGCTGTTGCACCAGCAATATTGATTTTCACTAAAGAGGCTCTAACTCCACCATACGAACTCGGAATTCGATGATTCTTGTTCCTATGAGTCACAAATAATGATAAGAACATAGCCCTCCAATCGAAACTCAATTCGGAGCTCATTCGCTTAGTGCAATACCCATTTCGCTCGTTAAACAATTAACTCATGTTTCGCGTCAAAAACCCAATCGCGATTTGATGAAATTAGACCAAAAATTCCAGATCAATCCTATAACTCATTATCAAAATCTTGGAAGTATTGAAATCAAATTTCGATCTCTAGAACTAAAAATGGACCTTTGGATCATTACATGCTTATGCTCAAAACGCCAAAATCTTCCAAAAACTCTTCCAAAAATTATCCGAGCCTCATGGGACCTCCAACCAAGTATACTAACAAGTCCCATAAAATGACACAAACTTATTCGATGCCTCAAATTACATTAAACAATACTAAAACCCTGAATCACACCCCAATTCAAGCTTAATGAAACTAAGAACTTTAAACTTCTATATTTTATGTTGAAACCTATCAAATCAAGTCCGATTAATCTCAAATTTTGCACACAAGTCAAAAATGATACTACGAACCTATTCCAACTTCCGAAATTCTATTCCGACCCCGATATGAATACTTCCACTACGGACCGAGAAACACCAAATTTTTAATTTCGCCAATTCAAGCCTAATTTTACCACGGACCTCCAAATCACATTTCGGATGTGCTCCCAAGTCCAAAATCACCTAATGGAGCTAACCAAATCATAAAAATCCAAATCTGAGATCGAATACTAAAAAGTCAAACCTTTCAAATTTAAAGCTTCAAGCTGAGAATTGTTCTTTCATATGTATTCCGATTATCCTGAAAACCAAAACCGACGATTTATATAAGTCATAATACATCATATGGGACTAGTGATGCCCGAGAACTGGCGAGCAGAGTACAAATTCTCAAAACTATCGATCGGGTCGTTACATTAATGATATTCTGATATACTCCCACAGTCGGGGGGAGCATGAGCAGCACCTCCGGATAACACTCTAGACTTTGAGTGATAGTCAGCTGAAAGGCTAAATTTTCTAAGTGTGAGTTCTGGTTGGACTCAATAGCATTCTTGGGTCATATCGTAACAGCAGAGGGTATTCAGGTAGATCCTAAAAAGGTAGAGGCAGTCAAGAACTGGCCTAGACCCACTTCAGCCACGAAAATCAGGAGCTTCATAGCTTTGGCAGGTTACTACCGTCATTTTGTGGATGGATTCTCATCTATAGCAGCCCCCATGAAAATATTGACTTAGAAGGGTTCCCCATTCAAATGGTCAGACGAGTGTGAGGCGAGCTTTCAGAAGCTCAAGATAGCTTTGACTTCAGCACCGGTGTTGGTGATACCATCAGGTTCATGATATTTCACGGTATATTGTTATGCCTCTCGTGTTGAGTTGGGATCGGTATTGATGTAGGAGAGAAGGGTGATTGCATATGCGTCTCGGTAGTTAAAGATGCATGAGAAGAATTATCCTTTCCATGACTTAGAGTTGGAAGTTATTATTCACGCATAGATTTGGAGGCACTATCTTTATGGCGTGTCGTGCGAGGTTTTCACGGATCATCGCAGCCTTCAGTATCTTTTCAAGAAAAAGGATCTCAATTTTAGGTAGAGGATATGGTTAGAGTTATTAAAAGAATATGACGTCACTATATTGTATCATCCGGAAAAGGCCAATGTGGTGGCCGATGCATTGAGTAGGAAGGCAGTAAGTATAGACAGCCTTGCATTCATTCCAGTCGGTGATAGGCCGTTAGCTTCAGATATTCAGACCTTGGATAATTAGTTCGCGAGATTGGATATTTTGCCCATCCGTGCTTTAGCTTGTACAGTCGATCGTTCTTCCTTATTTGAGCGTATCAAAGATCGGCAGGATGATTACCCGCATTTGATGGTCCTTAGGGACACAGTTCGGCATGGTGGTGCCAAGCAGGTTATAGTTGGAGATGACGGTGTTTTGAGGATGCATGGTAGAGTGTGCATGCCTAATGTAAATGGGCTTCGTGAGTTGATCCTTGAGGAGGCTCATAGTTCTAAGTATTCTATTCACCTGGGAGCTGCCAAGATGTACCAGGACTTGCGGCAGCATTATTGGTGGCGAAGAATGAAGAAGGATATTGTTGATTATGTGACTCGATGTTTGAATTTTCAGCACTTGAAGTATGAGCATCATAGACCCGGTGGATTCCTCCAGCAGATAGAGATTCCTAAGTGGAAGTGGGAGCGTATCACTATGGACTTCGTTGTTGGACTCCCACGGACTCAGAGAAAGTTCACGCCATTTGGGTTATTGTGGATAGGCTGAATAAATCTGCACACTTCATTTCGGTGGCAAGTAATTATACTTCGAAGTGGTTGGCAGAGATATATATTCGAGAGATTGTTTGCCTTCACGGCGTGCCCGTGTCTATCATTTCTGATCAGGGTACGCAGTTTACTTCGCATTTTTTGAGGGCTGTTCAGCATGAGTTGGGTACATGAGTTGAGTTGAGCACAGCATTCCATCCTTAGACGGATAGGCAGTCCAAGCATATTATTCATATCTTGGAGGACATGCTCTGCGCCTGTGTCATTGATTTTAGAGATTATTGGGATCAGTTCTTGTTGTTAGTGGAGTTTGCCTATAATAACTGTTATCATTCGAGCATTCAGATGGCTCCCTACGAGGCATTATATGGTAGATGGTGTAGATTGCCAGTTGGTTGGTTTGAGCCGGGAGAGGCTCGGTTATTGGGTACAGAGTTAGTTCAGGAGGCCTTGGACAAGGTCAAGATTATACAGGACTGCCTTCGTGCAGCTTAGTCCAGGCAGAAGAGTTATGCTGACCGTAAGGTTTGTGATGTGGCTTTCATGGTTGGAGAGAGGGTATTACTTCGGGTATCGCCCATGAAGGGTGTTATGAGATTTGGGAAGAAGGGAAAGTTGAGCCCTAGGTATATC
>ML382610.1:762-51911 GCA_005239525.1 Nicotiana knightiana | reverse complement strand
GGGGTAGATTATAGACTTGCGTTTCCTCTAGGGTTATCCTCAGTTCATCCGGTATTCCATGTATCTATGCTCTAGAAATTTTATGGTGACCCGTCCCACGTATTAGATTTTAGCTCTATCAAATTGGAGAAGGATTTGCCTTATGAAGAGGAGCCGGTAGCCATTCTAGACAGGCAGGTTCGTCAGTTGAGGTCAAAGAGTTACCCTTCAGTTAGAGTGTAATGGAAAGGTCAGCCTGTCGAGGCAGCTACTTAGGAGTCCGAGTCGGACATGCAGAGTGGATATACCCACTTTTTTGCCAGTTCAGGTACTTTTCTATGTCCGTTTGAGGACGAATGTTTGTTTTAGTGGTGGAGATTGTGATGACCCAAAGGGTCATCATATGAATTAAGACTCCATTCTGGGCTCATTAGCCTTAAAAAGATTAATTTTAAATACCTCAATTTGCGTGCGCAGTCCGGGCGTGAATCCGAAAAGCTTTTTTGTTAAAATATAACAATTAATAACTTTTGGAGTTAAATTTTGATTTTGAGTTTACTTTGGTCAACATTTTGAGTAAATGGACACGGATCCGTGTTCCGACGGTCCCGGGAGGTCCGCGGTAAAATATGGGACTTGGGCATATGCTCGGAATTGAATTCCGAGGTCCCTAGCCTTAAAAATTAATTTTTGAAGAAAATTGTTATACTGAATTTTAAAGAAAATAAAGAAAAGAATTAATATTTGAACTCATTGGTATCGGGTCCGTATTTTGGTTCCGGAGCCCGGTACAAGTTTGTTATAATGTTCAAGTCCTATCTGTGAAATTTGGTGAGAATCGGAGTTGATTTGACATGATTTGAACGTCCGGTTGGAAGGATAGTAAATTTGAAGTGTTCTTGAGAAAATCATGAGTTTTGAGGTTAAATTCGTAGTTTTAAGCATTATTTTTGTGATTTGATCGCACGAGCAAGTTCGTATGATATATTTAGACTTGCGTGCATGTTTTGTTTGGAGCCCCGAGGGCTAGGGTGACTTTTGGATAGGCCACAGAGTGATTTAGACTCAATAAAATTTGTTGGTGTGCTTCAAGTCTGCAGGCGTCACATTTGCAATGTGTGGCTCGCAAATGCGAGCTATTGTCGCATTTGTGATCGGAGGGGCTGGCAGGTGACTTCGCATTTGCGAAGTTTATTGTCGCATTTGCGACTAGAGCAGGAGACGCATTTGCGAACACGCGTTCGTATTTGCGATAACAGCAGGCCAGGCCAAGCTTCGCATTTTCAAAGTGAAGGCCGCATTTGCGAGTTCGCATTTGCGAACATGTGATCGCATTTACGATAACTGTAGCTGCTCAAATACGTTTTTAGACGGGATTTTCACCCATTTTCAATTCTCTCAAACCCTAAACCTCCATAGGTTATTTTTCAAAGACCCAAACTTCTTCAAATCTTAGGTAAGTGATTTCTAACTAATTACTTTCGGTCCTTTACAACTTTTTACAAGATTTCAACCTAGAATCTAGAGTTTCCGTGGTAGAATTAGGGATTTTTGGGAAAATTTCGGAAAATCATAGTTATGCATTAAAGTTGATTCTTTTAGCAATAATTAATGATATTAAACTAATTATGATTAGATACGAGTGTTTGGAGGCAAATTCTAAAGGAAAAATTGTGCTTGAGCAGTGAGTTGCTTGTGAAATCGAGGTAAGTGTTTTGTTTAACCTTGACTTGTGAAATCGTTCTTAAAACCAACGAATCGCCGCTCCCCGAAGCAGGGACGGGAAACTCCTAAATCATCCTAGAGCACAGATAAGCCCCAACTGCCACTAACTGACACCCCTCACAATAGCACTACGGAGCCAATCAATCTGACTCGGTGCAAAACACCTATCCCTCTTGGGCCTAATAATGAACCCCAAATCAATCCGACTAATCAACAAATGACCCTCCGAAGGTCCACAATGACTGAATCACAACATCACACACTATCATCCAACTAATCTTAGCTACGTCTCTATAGCCCTCAACTATGAAGTCGTCTACTCATCCGAGTCCGCAGACTCCAAACCTCAAGGCACACAAATCACATATCCGGTTTCAACTCCATTTCCAGAATGCCTAATACTTCTACAATACATGATCACACCACAAGTAATACCCCTATAATCTGTAGGTGTTACAAGGACGAATTGAATACCCGCAGACGAAAAACAAGGAGAGTGTTGCCTCACCAATAGGGTATCCATAAATCAAGACACAGATCATCTTCTGAAACTTACACCTAAAAGTAACATCATCTATCTGATCATCTGAGATCGTCTGTGCCATCTAGGCCTTCAGAATTTCCCTTTTTAAACCACATCTAAGTCGACCATACGGAGCAATAAAAAATCCACCCGGGTCTTCAGACCCCAAATAGACACTACACACAACCTACACATGCGGTCCCTAACAATAGTATCGCCCACAGGGCGAACACATGAATAGATGTAACTAAAGACTCATTGTGCATATCTAGAAAATGGGCAAAACATGATGAACATGTGAATATGAGGAACCGGAATCAAATAAAATTGAAGCAGCTCGTGACAGACTGAAACAATACCTGTGATCATGACATCTGAAGCCATAGCATCTGGTCTAGCTGAAAGTTCATAAAATCGGGCCTGATCACCACTGGATCGACCTCCCCCTCTAGGGCGACCCCTAGCTTCCTGACCCCCACCTCTAGCTTCCTGGGTGGGTGGAGCAATAACTGGGACTGAAGTCATGGGCTGGCTCCTCTGCTGACATAGACCTCCCATAAGACAGGTACAAAACCTCTTGATATGACCCGGATCTCCACACTCGAAGCAACCTCTCTCGTAGAATGGCATGGAGATTGAAGGGAACCCATAGCACCGGGATAACTGGTGAAAGAGCCTGGCATAGAAGAGCCCTGAATTGACGGTGCACTGGATGACTCTGGACTCGAAGAGAACCGAATGATGGGTGGCCCTGATGAGAGCTGCGGGACCATGCCCCGATGGTGCGCCACTATGAGCTGGGGCGAGCTGATTGAACAGGCCTAGATGGGCGGCCTCTACTATGCTGAAACTAACCCCTGAAGGGAACACTATCAAAGCTACCAAATCCCCGAGGCCTCTTGGCCTCCTTCTCATCTCGCTCCTAACGACGAGCTGACTCAATCTCTCGGGCAATATCAATAATCTGCTCGAAAGTAGCACCTGATACCCTTTCTCTGGTCAAAAGAATTCGAAGCTGATAGGTGAGGCCATCCATGAACCTCCTGATCCTCTCTCTCTCTGAAGGAACTAACCAAATCACATGACGGGATAGCTCTGAAAACCTCATCTCATACTTCGTCACAGTCACATCATCCTGACGTAACTGCTTCAACTGTCTGCACAGCTCCTCTCTGTGGGACTGTGGGACATACTTCTCTAGGAAGAGAGTGGAAAACTGCTGCCAGGTAAGGGGCGTTGCACCAACAGGCATACGTCTCTCATAAGCCTCCCACCAAGTAAAGGCAGCTCCTGAAAACTGGAAAGTGGTGAACGAGACCCCACTGGTCTCCAATATACCCGCTATACGTAGAATCCTATGACACCTATCCAAGAAACCATGGGCATCCTCTCCCTCGGCACCACTGAAAGTCGAAGGCTGAAGTCTACCAAACCTCTCTAACCTACGTTGATCGTCATCACATAGTCCTGAGCAGGTGCAACTGGCTGGTCTGGAGAAGCCCCCAGTGTCTGAAGTCCCTGAATAACCCGATCAGGGGTACAAGCGACGGGAGTCTGAGTGCCTCCACCGGCCTGAGAAGTAGCGACTGTAGAAGAAACAGCGACCGCCTGTGCAAGACTGGTGCACACGGTCAAAATTTGAGCCAAGGTCTCTTGAAAACCTGGAATAACAATAGGCACTGCCGGTGCCTGGGCCGGTCACACTAGAACATCTGTGGCTGGGACCTGATCTGGAATAACTTGAGGGTCCACAGGTACTGCTCCGGCCGCTGTGCAGGCTGAACCCCTCCCTCTACCACGGCCTCGACCGCGGCCTCGGCCTCTCACTGCTCCAACTGCTGTCTAGTCACCCTGATCGGTAGCACGTGTCCTCACCATCTGTGAGAGAATGAAATAATAGAAGTTTAGTCACCATAATTAATGGATTCGCACGACAAGAATTCAAGAATGTGAGATTTTTCCTAAGGGTTCCGCAGCCTCTTGAAGATAATTACAGACGTCATCGTACTGATCCGCAAGACTCTACTAAACTTGCTCATGACTTGTGAGACCTATGTAACCTAGGCTCTAATACAAACTTGTCACGACCCAAAAACCAACCTGGTCGTGATGGCGTCTATCGTGGAACTAGGTAAGCCTACACTCTTAACCAATTAGTTTTCTATCATAACAATATTTAAATATTACCCTTTTTCATCAGAGAGACCGAAAAAAAAGATAAAATCAAAGGCAAAATACTGTAAAAAGAGAAATCCCAAAATTTGATCTCACTAAGTCATGAGCCATACTACAACTGTGCCATAATACATTAAGACAAACAATTTTTTGAGAAATAACTAACAACATACACAGAGGAAGATAGGGAAGGAGAAAGGCGGGTTTGCGATCGCCAAACAGCTGCCTATCACGACCTGAGATACCTGAATCTGCACATAAGGTGCAGGGGGCAACCCTAGTACACCAACGCAGTAAGTAACAAGCCCAAACTGTGGGCTGATAGGTAGTGACGGACTAAACCTCCACATTTATGACATCACCAATGTACAAAAATTTAGGCATGCTTTCAGATAACTAGACATCTCAAGGTCATAAGACAAGTACAGTTCTGAACAGTTTAACATATATAACTCAATGTATTCTACTTGCCAATGCATCAACAGTATGAAATGCACAATGTGCTTCCACTCTCAAACATTCGTCCACTCAGTACTTTATATGGCTCGCATGGCCCAGGGAAGATCCATCCCAGAATATATACACATTAGACAGAAGTCACTCAGTATTGAGGAAGGCCGATCTAGCCTTATGGAGAAAATCCATCTCCACATAATTATACACCTCACAACCACACGACACTCTATATGGCTCTACGGCCCAGGGAAAATTCATCTCAGAATACGTATACACATCACTGACATTAGTCGCTCAGTACCGAGGAAACAGGCCAATCCAGCCTCATGGAGAAGATCCATCTCCAAATATATATTGCTTCCGATAAGATCCATGTCCAGGGAAGATCCATCTCTCAAATATCACTGCGCTCACTGGATGTGTGTTACAGACTCTGGAGGGGCTCCTACAGCCCAAGCGCTATCATAAGCCAGATCCAGGCATAATCAATATAACATGTTGCGGTGTGCAGCCCGATCCCATATATGTCACTCAATATCGGGCTATCGGTGTCACTCAGTCATCACTCTCCAGTCTCGCTCACATGGGCTCACAATGCATTAACTAGCCCGAATAAATGATATAATGTGCAAATCAACAATTATCGAGACTGAGACATGATATGATATGCAATGACAGGACTGAGTATATAATATCAATAAAACACATGAGATGAAAACAATAAACGACCACTCGGGTCTCAACAATATCGGCGTGAAGCCTTAATATAATATCTTAGCATGATTTCTAGCATGTTTACATTAAGATGATTGCTCAGGTCTCAACAGTGTCGGCGTGAAGCCTTAACATAAGATTTTAGCATGATTTCTAGCATGTTTGCATTAATCACATTGATAGAAGCACATATATCGTCAAGAAAGAACCACTGAACGGTGCCATGGATTGAACCATGTCACAAGTCATACGGTGCATGCCCGCACGCCCGTCACTTGGCATGTGTGTCACCCAATTCTAATCACATAACACGTAGTTCGGGGTTTTGAACCCTCAGAACCATGTTTGGAAGCGTTACTTACTTCAATCAAGTCAAAACTCTACTCCGCAATGTCCTTGCCGCTCGACTCAGCCACTAATCGTCCCGAATCTAACCAAAATCAATATTATCATTAATATACACTAAAGGAACGAAGCCCACATCAAAATTATCCATTTACATCACAAATCCCTAAAATTGACCAAACCCGACCCCCCGGGCCCACGTCTCGGAATCCGATAAAATCGCAAAACCAGAATCCTTACCCTCTCACGAGTCCATACATACCAAATTTATCAAAATCTAACCTCGTTTGTCCCCTATATTACCCAATTTTTAGCCTCAAGTTTCAAGCCCTAAATCCCCAATTTTTAACCCTTAAATCCAACCAATTTCATGCTTAATCAGTCAAAAACCACCATAGAATCAAGTATTGAGTTCAAAAACATTACCTCAAAGTGATTCCCCTTGAATCCCTCTTCAAAACCTCTTCAAAAAGCTACAAGTCCAAACAAAATGGTGGAAAATAGCCCAAATTCGCGAAGGCTGGAATTTATACTTTCTGCCCTAGGATTTCCGCACCTGCGGACATAATCCTCGCACCTGCGGTACTAGGTGTGCACCTGCGCGTCCCACTTAAGCTCCCATTTTCCGCATCTGTTGTTAACCATTCGCACCTGCGGGCTCGTAGGTGCGATCCTTTGTTCGCATCTACGGAAGCTTCCCATGCCTCCATTTTCCGCTCATGCGACACGTTCTCTGCACCTGCGCCCATAGCACCTGCGGCTCCCTGTCCGCATGTGCGGCCACACTAGCAGCCTTTCTGCTGCATATTCCAATCCAAAACATCCGATGACCATCTCAAATCACCCCGAGCCCCTCGGGGCCTCAACCAAATATACCGACATATCATATATCATCACACGAACTTAGTCGAACCATCGGAACACTCAAAACAATATCAAAACACCAAATTAACCCGAAATTCAAGCCTAAGGATTTCTAAACATCTAAAATTCGCCAACGATGTCGACACCAACCAAACCACGTCCAAATGACCTGAAATTTTGCCCACACATCACATATGACACTACGAACCGATTCCAACTTCTGGAATTCCATTCCGACCACGATAGCTAATTTTCCAGTGCTGACCAAAATTTTCCAAAAATCCAATTTCGCTAATTCAAGCCTAATTCTACCCCAGACCTCCAAATAACATTCCGAACACTCTCTTAATTCCCAAATCACCTCATGAAGCTATCTGAACCATAAAAATCAAATTCCGAGATCATTTACTTATAAGTCACCTTCCGGTTGACTTTTTCCATTAATTAACCAACTTAAGAGACTAAGTGTCTCATTCCTTTCCAAAAATCACTTCGAACCCAAACCAATCAACCTAACACAACATACAAGAGTTGAACCACACAAAACAAAGCAGAAATAGGGGAATACGGGGCTAAACTCACGGAACAATGGTCGAGTCGTTACAGCAACCTCTTAGAGAACAACCACTCAAGCTCTCAATAGCTCAAACACTCAGCTCTCAGCCTACAATATCACACTCAATAGGTACATGCACTCGTTGGGAGTGTTATAGACTCCGGAGGGGCTCCTTCTGCCCAAGCGTTATATCGCTATGGCATGCAGCCTGATCCAATCATATAAGTATCCATAAGGCTCGTTGCGGCCTGAAACCCGGTCCATATACACTCATATAGCTCAAAGCTCTACACTCAGGCCCTATCTCAGTCACTAACCTCCTAGTCTCTCGGGCTCTCAGAAATCATACAAATCAGCCGAAAAAGAGATAATAACAGGTATCAACAAGAAAATAAGAGTAGGTGGAGATATGATATGCAAGTAAAACTATGACCGAGAAAAAGACAGCAAATAGCAGCTAATTTAACAAGTACACTACCGCTACGTTTCCCAACAGTGATATCATATGGCCTAAGCATGTTTCTAGCATGAATGGCAGTCAAATTTCTAGAAGACAGAGGGAAAATGTAATTAACAATAAGCTATTCGACTTTATAGTCTCACAGGATGGGCCAAGTCACAATCCCCCACGGTGCACGCCCACATGCCCATCACCTAGCATGTGTGTCACCTCTAAAATAATCAGATCATACCAAAATTCGGGGTTTCATACCCTCAGGACTAGATTTAAGACTGTTACTTACTTCAAACCGTGCAAAATCCTACTCTTGAATGCCTTTTCCCCTCAAATCAGTCTCCAAACGCCCCGAATCTAGTCACAAGCAGTATGATATAATTAATATAGGCTAAAGGAATCAATTTCATAAGAAAAATACAAAATTATAAGCCAAAATCCAAAATTTGCTCAACCTTGCCCCGGGCCCACATCTTGAAATCCGTCAAAAGTCAAAAAACTCGAAAGCATGTTCGCCCACGAGTCTAAACATACCAAATTTATCAAAAGATGACACCATTTGGTCATCCAAATCCCCAAAATTCACTCACCAATTCTCTAGCACTAAACCCCCGAATTTCACCTCCAAAACTCAACAACTAGGTGCAAAATTAGTGGGGAAACATCTTATTGAAGATAAATCAACACAAGGAGCTTACCTCAGTAATCACTTCAAAATCCTTCTCAAAAATCCTCCAAAATCCAAGTTCAAAATAGTGAAAATGGTGAAAAATCTCGAAGTCCCGTATTTATATGTTTTTCCCAAGCTTTTCGCATATGCGGACCCACTTTCGCATCTACGATGCTACACGTGCGGAACATCCATCGCAGGTGCGAATTCCACTTAAAATCACGATTCCTGCTTCTGCGATCAGGTGGTCGCACCTGCGTGTGCGCACCTGTGGACCCTAGTCCGCTTCTACGATCCCTTACACTTCTGCGCTCCGGCTTCTGCATCTGCAGATGTGCAGATGCAACTCCCCTTCTTGCACTTGTGATCACAGACCATGTTGACAAAATCTCACATGCGCCTCCCCTTTTGCACGTGCGAGTCCGCACCTGCGGTCTCCCCACCATAGGTGTGAACACCAGAACACAAGAAAACTGAGCAATTGCCTAAGTCCCAATTTCAATCAGTTAAGCATATGAACACACCCGAGGCCCCCGAGACCTCAACCAAACATACCAACAAGTTTTATAAACCAATACGAACTTAGTCGAACCCTCAAATCACCCCAAAAAATATCAAAAATACGGATTACACCCGGAATCAAGCCTAATGAACTTCTAAACTTCCAAATTCCACAAATGACGCCGAAACCTATCACACAACCTACGATTAACCTCAAATTTTGCACACAAGTCATAAATGACACCATGAACCTACTCCAATTTCTGAAAATCCAATCCGACCCTGATATAAAAAATTCCACTCTCGATCAAATTCGCCAAAGTTCCAACTTTCGCCAATTCATGTCTGATTCTACTACGACCCATCAAATCACATTCTGGATGCGCCCCTAAGTCCAAAATCACCTAACATAGTTATGGAACCATCAAAATTCAAATCTGAGGTCGTTTACACATAAGTCGATATCCGATTGACTTTTCCAACTTAAGCTTCCAATTGAGAGACTAAATGTCTCAATTCACTCTGACATTATTTCGAACCCGAACCAATCAACCTATTCGCCACATCCTTCCCTATTAAACAAACATTCATCCTCGAACGAGTATAGAGACATACCTGAAGGGGTGAAAAGATGAGGATAACTATTGCACATATCATGCTCGGTCTATTAAGTTGCCTTCTCGCATGGATGACCCCTCAACTGATCCTTCACAGAAACAATGTAATTTGAACTCATCTTCCGAACCTGCTTTTCCAAAACATCCACTGGTCCTCAACATAATATAGATCTTTGTCCAACAGGACTGAGCTGAAATCCAACACGTGAGATGGATCACTGTGATACTTCTGGAGCCTGGAAACATGGAATACAAGATTAACTCCTGCTAGACTGTGAGGCAAGGCAAGCTCATAGGAAACCTCCCCAACATGTCCCAATACCTCAATGGGCTGATAAACCTCGGACACAACTTGCCCTTCTTTCTGAACCTCATAACGCACTTCATGGGTGACACCCGGAGCAAGATCCGCTCTCCAATCATCAATGAAACATCGCAAACCTTCTGATCCGCATAACTCTTCTATCTGGACTGGGGTGTGCGAATTCTGTACTTAATCACCTTAACCTTCTCCATAGCATCCTGAACCAAGTCTATACCCAATGATCTAACCTCGCCTAGATCAAACTAAACACACTGGAGACCTACACCGCCTACCATACGGAGCCTCATACGGTGCCATCTGGATGCTCGATTGATAACTGTTGTTGTAAGCAAACTCTGCTAGGGGTAAGAACTAATCCCATGAACCCCCGAACACCATCACACATGCACGCAGCATATCCTTTAATATCTGAATAGTGCGCTCGGACTGTTTCTGTCTGTCTGAGGGTGATATATTGTGCTCAACTCCACTTGAGTACCCAACTCATGTTGTACGGACCTCCAGAACTGTGATAGAAACTGCGTACCCTAATCAGAGATGATAGACATTGGTACACCATGAAGCTTGACGATTTCAAGGATATATACTCGAGCCAGCTGCTCGGAAGAATAAGTAGTCATCACAGGAATAAAATGAGCTGACTTGGTCAGCCTGTCCACAATAACCCAAACTGCATCAAACTTCCGCTGAGTTCCGTGGAAGCCCAATAACGAAATCCACAGTGATCCGCTCCCTATTTCACTCCATAATATCTAACTTCTGAAGCAACCCATCTGGTCGTTGATGCTCACACTTCACCTGCTGGAAATTTATACACTGATCTAGATACTCCACTATGTCCTTCTTCATTCTCCTCCACCAGTAATGTTGTCTCAATTCCTAATACATTTTTGTGGCACCCGAATGAATAGAATACCACAAACTGTGAGCCTCCTAGTGAATCAACTCATGCAAAGCATCTACATTGGTACACAATAGCCTGCCCTGCATCCTCAATGCACCATCATACCCAATAGTTACCTCCTTATCATCACCGTGACGGACTGTGTCCTTAAGGATAAGAAGATCGGGTTCATCATACTGATTCTCCGTGATACGATCATAAAGAGAAGACTGAGAGATCACACAAGCCAATACTCGAACCAGCTCAGAAAATCCAATCTAACAAACTGGCTACCTAAGGCTTGAACATCTAACACCAATGGCCTCTCTGCTACTGGAAAATATGCTAAGCTCCCCAAACTCTCCGCCCAGTGACTCAAGGCATCGGCCACCACATTGACCTTCCCCGGATGGTACAAAATGGTGATATCATAGTCCTTAAGAAGCTTCAACCACCTCCGCTGACGCAAATTAAGATCCTTCTATTTGAATAGATACTGCAAAATCTGGTGATCAGTGTAAATCTCACAATGGACCTCGTACAAATAGTGCCGCCAAAACATCAAGGCATGAACAATAGCTGTTAACTCAAGTTCGTGGACAGGGTAGTTCTTTCGTGGGGATTCAACTAACACAAAGCATAAGTAAACACTTTATCCTCTTGCATCAGAACACACTAATACTGATCTGCAAAGCATCAAAATACACTATGTAAGAACCAGAAGTTGATGGCAAAACTAGAATTGAAGTCGTGGTCAAAGCGGTCTTGAGCTTCTGAAAGCTCTCCTCGCACTCATCTGACCACCTGAAAAGAGCACCCTTTTGGGGTCAATTTGGTCAAGGGCGATGCAATAGATGAGAAGGCTTCCACAAAACGACGGTAATAAGCAGCCAAATAAAGAAAACACTGAATCTCCGTGGCTGAGGACGGTGTGGGCTAACTCTGAACCGCCTCTATCTTCTTCGTATCTACATGAATACCCTTACTAGACACCATATGCCGCAAGAATGCCACTGAACTGAGCCAAAACTCACACTTGGAGAACTTTGCATAAAGGTTCTCCTTCCCCAACCGTTGTAACACAATCCTCAGATGCTACGCATGCACCTCGTGGTTATGATACCAGGATATCATAGTGAATACAATAATGAACGAGTCAAGATAAGGCTGAAACACACTATTCATTAGATGCATGAACGCTACTAGGGCGTTGGCCAGCCCAAAAGACATCACAAGTAACTCATAATGGCCATATCGGCTCCTGAAAGTTGTCTTAAGAATATCTGAGTCCTGAATCTTCAACTGGTGATACCCTAACCTCAAATCAATCTTGGAGAACACCCTCGCTCCCTGAAGCTGGTCAAGTAGATCATCAATACGCGGCAAAGGATACTTGTTCTTGATCGTGACCTTGTTCAACTGCATGTAATCAATGCACATTCTCATAGTACCATCCTTCTTCTTTACAAATATAATTGGTGCACCCCAAGGTGACACGCTAGGCCTAATAAACCCCTTATCAAGGATTTCCTGAAGTTGTTCCTTCAATTCCTTCAACTCCGTCGGGGCCATACGATACGGTGGAATAGAAATGGGCTGAGTGCCCGACACCAAATCAATACCAAAGACAATATCCCTGTTAGGCGGCATGCTCGTCAGGTGTGCAGGAAACACATCCGAAAAATCTCGCACCACCGGAACAGAATCAATAGTAGGGGTCTTTGCACTAACATCCCTCACAAAGGCCAAATAATATAGACAACCCTTCTCAACCATCCGTTGAGCCTTCAAGTAAGAAATCACTTTACTAGGGACATAGTCTATAGCGTTGCTCCACTCAACCCTCGCTAACCCCGGCATCTCCAACATCACGGTCTTAGTGTGACTATCTAGAACAGCATGACATGGAGACAACCAATCAATACCTAAAATAACATCAAAATTGACCATACTAAGAAATGAGACATCTACTCTGGTCTTCAGACTCCCAATAGTCACCACACATGACTGATATACATGTCCACAATAATAGTATCACCCACTAGAGTAGATACATGAACAGATGAAACTAGAGACTCATGGGGCATATCCAGATAATGAGAAAAATACGAGGACACATATGAATAAGTGGAATCAGGGTCAAATAATACAAAGTCATATATGTGGAAAACTGAGACAATACATGTAATCACAGCATCCGAAGAAATGGCATCTAATCTGGAAGGGAGAGCATAGAAACGGGCCTAGTCGTCCCCTGATCGGCCTCCCCTCCTCGGTGACCTATAGCTGACTGAGCTCCACCCCGAGCTGGCTGAGCAGGAGGTGAAGAAACTGGTGTTGATGTCAAAGACTAGCTCATCCACTTAGCTGGAACTCCCACTAGGCGATCCCACTACCTCCTCATGTGACCAAACTCTCCACGCTCATAGAAATTCCTCGGTGCTGCTGCTAGAGGCTGAAGGGAGTCGCGAGCATCGAGATAACTGGTAAAAGGACCTGGCATAGACGAGCCCTGACCCAATGGAGCACGGGACGAACTCTTAGCTGGGAGGAACTAAGAGATGAATGGCCTTACTAATAGCTATGTGAACCATGGCCAGATGATGCGCCACGGTGAACTGGGCGAGCTGTCTGAGCATGTCTGTAAGGAAGACCCCTACCGTGGTAGAACTGACCCCTAGAAAGAACACCTCTGAATCCACCCTTTCCATGAGGCCTCTTGGCCTCCCTCTCAAACCGCTCCTGGATGCAAACCATCTCAATCTAACAAGCAATGTCGACAACCTCATCAAAAGTAGCACCAGACACTCTTTCTTTAGTCATAAGCAGTCACAGTTGAAAAGTAAGGACATCTATGAACCTCCTGATCCCCTCCCTATCTGTGGGAACCAACCAGATTGCATGACGGGCCAACTCATAAAATTTCATCTCATATTACTTCACGAACATTCACCCTAACGAAGTTGGTCGAACTGCCTTCGCAGCTCCTCTCTGCGGGACTGAGGCATGAACTTCTCCAGGAAGAGACCGGAGAACTGATGCCAGGTAAGGGGTGTTACGGCGACCAGCCTACGCCTCTTGTAAGCCTCCCACCAACTAAAGGTAGCCTTAGAGAAACTGAAAAGTAGTGAACGAGACCCCACTGGTCTCTAGAATACCTGTTGTATGAAGTATCCTCTAACACATGTCCAAGAAGCCATGTGCATGTGCTCCATCTGTACCACTGAAAGATGGAGGCTGGAGTCTCCCAAACCTCTCCAATCTACGGTGCTCATCATCGGGCATGACATGAACCATATAGTCTTTAGCAGCTTCAACCGACTGGGCTGGTGGTGGCCCCGGTTTTTGGAGTTCTTGTACCACCTGCTTTGGTGTGCGAGAAGAAGGAGTCTAAGCACTTCCCCCCGGCCTGAAAAGTGGTTGTTGAGGCCGGAACAGAGACCACCTGAGCAAGACTAGTGCACACGGTCAGAATTTGAGGTTAGGCCTCCTGAAGGCCTGGAATCACAATTGGCACAGGTGGTGCCTTAGCTGGTCCCACAGGCTCATCCACAACGGGAGCCTGCTCCTGAACTGGGCAACTAGTGGATCTGCAGGTGCTGCCCTAGCTGCTATGCGAGCTGCAATTTTGCGCCTACCGCGGCCTTTACCGCGATCACGACCTCTCGCAACTCTAACCGGTGGTACTAGTTACTGTCCATCCTGCCCCGTAGTACGCATCCTTACCACTTCAGAGAGAATAGAATAACATAAGTTTAGTTACAGAATCAAACGATTCGCACGACAGGAATTCAAGAATGTGAAATTTACTAAGGGTTTTTGCAGCCTCTCGAAGATAACTACAGATGTCTATGTATCGATCTGCAATACTCTACTAAACCTGCCCATGACTCCTGAGACATATGTAACCTAAGCTCTGATACCAACTTGTTAATACCCAAAACACTAACTTGTCGTGATGACGCCTATCGATGATACTTGGCAAGCCAATTTTAAAAATACTTCAAATGTTTCACAAAAGATAAACCAAAAAAAAGCTTTTATATGACCAAGTTTTCATAAAAATAGGAGTTAAACTCAAAATACAGCACGGAAAATATCCCCAAACATCGGGGTGTCACCAAGTTATGAGCATCTAAACAACCAGTCTAAGAAACAATGTCTACAAGATTCTATTTCAAAATGCAAATACAGAAAAGAAAGATAACAAGGAAGGAGAGACAAGGACTGCGAACGCCGGCAGCTACCTCGTGAAGCTCTGATACTCAACAAGGCACGAGATCAACGTCCTCAGTGACCGAAAACACCTGGATCTGCACATGAATTGTAGGGTGTGGCGTGAGTACAACCAACTCAGTAAGTAAAAATAATAAATAAGGAACTGAGAAGTAGTGACGAGCTATACAATTACAGTTCATTTCAGTAATTTCAGCAATGAAAGTAGACATGATTGAATTCTAGCAATTTAATTTAAGTCAGTTGCACATTTACTAAGTTCAGGTAAAACCGGATATAATATTTTCCCGAAGTTCAGAACAATGACGTAATTCAGCTAAGTGCAGAAACAAAGGAAACAAATGCAACCTCTCAGGGTAACATCCACTCAAGCTCTCAATAGCTAAAACACTCGGCTCTCAGCCCTCAATACTCACACTCAATAGGTACTTGCACTCAATGGGGTGTACAGACTACAGACGGGCTCCTTCAGCCCAAGTGATATGTCGTTGCGGCGTGCACCCTGATCCAATCATACAAGTAGTTATAAGGCTCGTTGCAGCGTGCAACCCGATCCACAATACATAAATAGACATAAGACTCATTGCGGGGTGCAACCCGATCCATATACATGTAGCTCTTAGGCTTGTTGCGACATGCAACTCGATATATATACACTCACATAGCTCACAGCTCGGCACTGGCCCTATCTTAGTCACTAACCTCTCCAGCCCCTCAGGATCTTAGAAACCATACAGATCAGCCCAAAAGAGAGAGTAACATGTATCAACAAGAAAACAAGAGGTGACAGAAATATGATACGCAAGTAAAACTGTGACTGAGTATAAGACAGCAAATAGCAGCTAATTCAACAAGTACACGACGGATGCGGGTCCCAACAGTGATATCATATGGTCTAAGCATGGTTTCTAACATGAATGGCAGTCAAATTTCTAGAAGACATGGGGAACATATAATTAAGAATAAGCTATTTGACTTTACAGTCTCACGGGATGGACCAAGTCACAAACCCCCACCGTGCACGCTCACACGCCCGTCACCTAGCATGTGAGTCACCTCAAAATAATTACATCGTACCAAAATCCAAGGTTTCATAACCTCATGACAAGATTTAAGATTGTTTCTTACCTTAAACCACACAAAATCCTACTTCAGAATGCCTTTGCCCCTTGAATCAGTCTCCAAACGCCTCGAATCTAGCCACAAGCAGTACAATATAATTAATATAGGATAAAGGAATCAAATCCATAACAAAAATACAAATTGTAAGACAAAACCCGAAATTGTCTCAACCTGGTCCCCGGGGCCCACATCTCGAAATCCGACAAAAGTCACAAAACCCGAGATCCCATTCACCCATGAGTCTAACATGCCAAATTTATCAATCCGACACCATATTTTCATCCAAATTTCCAAAGTTCACTCTCCAATTCTCTAACCCTAAACCCCAAATTTCACCTCTAAAACTCACCAACTAGGTGCAACATCAATTGGGAAACATCATTATTGAAGATAAATTAACACAAAAGGATATTACCTCAGTAATAACTTCAAAATCCTTCTAAAAAATCCTCCAAAATACGAGTTCAAAATAGTGAAAAGGTGAAAAATCTCGAAGTCCTGTATTTATATGTTCTGCCCAAGCTTTCCGCATTTGCAGACCCACTATCGCATCTGCAACGATGCACCTGCAGAACATCCATCGCAGGTGAGGATTCCACTTAAAATCACATTTCCCACTTCTGTGATCAGGTGGTCGCACATGCGTGTGCACACCTGCGGACCCTTGTCCTCTTCTGCGATGCCTTGCGCAGACGCTTCTGCTTTCCAGCCCGCATCTGCACCCCCTTCTTGCACCTGCCCTCAGAGACTAAGATGACCAAACCGCACATGTGCCTCCCCTTCCACACGTGCTTGTCCGCACATGCGGTCTCCCACCGCAGGTGAGAAACACTAGAACACTAGAAAACTCAGCAATTGCCTAAGTCCCAATTCCAATTCGTTAAGCATCCAAAACAAGCCCGAGGCCCCCCCCGGGACCTCAACTAAACACACAAAAAAGTAATATAACCCAATGAGAACTTAGTCAAACCCTCAAATCACCCCAAACAACATCCAAAACATGATTTACACTTAGGTTCAAGCCTATTTAACTTCTAAGCTTCCAAATTCTACAAACGACGCCGAAACCTATTAAACCATGTCTGATTGACCTCAAATTTTGCACATAAGTCATAAATGACACCACGAATCTACTTCAATTTATGGAAATCCAATCCAACCCCGATATCAAAAATTCCACTCTCGATCAAATTCGCCGAAATTCCAACTTTCGGGCTCGCTGATGCAATCCAATTTCCGCTTCGGCGGTCCTTCTCCGCTTCTGTGGACCTCACACCTGTGGTCCCCAATCCGCAGGTGCAGAATTAACAGAAGCAACAGCTTCATCTACTCAAACAAATTTCCAAACTCTCCGTTAACCACCCAAAATCATCTGAGCCCCTCGGGGCCTCAACCAATTACATCAATAGGTCGCACAATCCTATACGGACTTAGTCGAACCTTCGGAACACCCAAAATAATATCAAAGCACCGAATTCAAGCCTAAGGATTTCTAAACTTTCAAAAATTCGCCAACAATGCTGAAATCAACCAAACCACGTCTGAATGACATGAAATTTTGCACACCATCACAAATGACACTACGGACCTGTTCCAACTTCTAAAATTCCATTCCGGCCCCGATATCTAATTTTCCACTGCCGATCAAAAATCGCCAAATTTCCAATTTCGCCAATTCAAGCCTAATTCTACCACGGACCTCCAAATTACATTCCGAACACACTCCTAAGTCCAAAATCACCTAATGAAGCTATCCAAACCGTAAAACCCATAATCCGAGGCCGTTTACCCATAAGCCAACTTTCGGTTGACTTTTTAAACTAAATATTCAAAATCACTCTGAACCCGAGCCAACCAACCTTATGCAACATAACAAAGCTGAAAAACATATAATGAAGCAGAAATGGGGGAAACGGGACTATAACTCTCGGAACGACTGGCCAGGTCGTTATAGCCGGTGCCATACAATACGGTGGAATAGAAATAGGCTGAGTGCTTGGAACCAAGTCAATACCAAAATCAATATCCTTGATAGGCGGCATTCCCAGCTGGTCTGCAGGAAACATATCTAGAAAATCACAGACTACAGGGACAGAATCAATAGTGGGAGTCTCTGCACTGACATCCCTCACAAAAGCCAAATAAGATAGGCACACTTTCTCAACCATAAGCTGAGACTTCAGGTATGAAATCACATTGCTAGGCCCATAATCTACGGAATCACTCCACTCAACCCTCAGAAATCCCACAATGCTAAAGTCACGATCTTAGCATGGAAATCTAGAACATCATGACATGGAGATAGCCAATCCATGACCAATATCACATCGAAGTCAACCATACTGAGCAATAACAAATCCATTCGGGTCTCCAGACCCCCAATAGACACCACACATGACCGATACACGCGGTCCACAATAATAGTATCGCCCATAGGAGTCGACACATGAACAGATGTAACTAAGGAATCACGGGGCATATCCAAAAAATGAGCAAAATATGACGAAACATAGGAATATGTGGAACTAGGGTCAAATAAGATTGAAGCATCTCGGTGACAGACTGAAACAATACTTGTAATCACAGCATCTGGTCTGGATGGGAGTGCATAAAAATGGGCATGACCACCACCATCGACCTCCCCCTCTAGGGTGACCTCTAGTTGCCTGAGCCCCACCTCTAGCTGGCTGGGTAGGTGGTGAAGTGACTAGTGCTGAAGCTAAAGGCTGACTCCTCTGCTGGGATGAACCTACTGTAAGGCGGCGACAGAATCTCTTGATATGACCCAAATCTCCACACTCAAAGCAACCTTTCCCCGCAAATGGCGGTGGGGACTGAAGGGAATCCCTAGCACCGGGATAACTGATAGAAGAACCTGGCATGGAAGGGCCCTGAGCTGAGGGAGCATGGGATGAACTCTATGCTGGGAGGGCACTAAATGATGAGTGACCCTGATAAGAACTGTGAGAACCATATCCCCATAATGCACCACATTGGACTGGGTGCGCTGGATGAGCAGGCCTGAATGGACGGCGTGCTGAAACTGACCTCCAAAAAGAATACCACCAAAACTACAAGATCCCCGAGGCCTCTTGGCCTCTCTCTCAACTCGCTCCTGACGGCGAACTGACTCAATCTCTCGAGCAATGTCAACCACCTCCTCAAAAGTAGCACCTGACACCCTCTCTCTGGTCATAATAATCCGAAGCTGATATGAGAGGACATCCACGAACCTCCTGATCCTCTCCCTATCTATAGAAACCAACCAAATATCATGATGGACTATCTCTACAAATCTCATCTCATACTGCGTCACAGTCATATCATCCTGACGTAACTGCTCGAACTGCATGTGCAGCTCCTCTCTATGGGACTGTGGCACATACTCCTCTAGGAAGAGATCGGAAAATTGCTGCCAGGTAAGGGGCGATAAACCAACAGGCCTACGCCTCTCAGAAGCCTCCCACCAAGTAAAGGCAGCTCCCGAGAACTGGAAGGAAGTAAATGAGACCCCACCGGTCTCCAAAATACCCGTTGTACGGAGAATCATCTAATACTTGTCCAAAAAACCCTGGGCATCCTCACCCTCTGCATCGCTAAAATTCGGAGGCTAAAGTCTACCAAACCTCTCCAACCTACACTGCTCGTCACCAGGCATGACTGGAACCACATAATCCTGAGTAGGTGCAACCGGCTGGGCTGGAGGTGCCCCCGGTGTCTGAATCCCCTGAACTACCTGCTCGGGGGTACGGGCGGCAAGAGTCTGAGTGCTTATCCCGGCCTGAGAAGCAGCTGCTATAGTAGAAACAGTGACCTCCTGAGCAAGACTGATGCACATGTTCAAAATCTGAGCCACGGTCTCCTAGAGACCTGGAATAACAATAGGCACAACCGGTGCCTGAGCTGGTCCCGCTGGAACATCTGCAGCTGGGACCTGATCTAGAATAACGGGTGGGTCTATAGGTACAGGCCCGGCTGCTGCTCGGGCTACACCCCTACCCCTACCACGGCCTCGACCCCTCGCGGGCCTAGCTGGTGGCTGGTCGTCCTGTCTGGTAGCACGTGTCCTCACCATCTGTCAGAGAATGAAACAATAGAAGTTTCGTTACCAAAATCAATAGATTCGCACGACAAGAATTCAAGAATGTTATATTTTTCCTAAGGGTTCTGCAGCCTCTCGAAGATAAGTACGGACGTCTCTGCACCGATCTGCAAGACTCTACTAAACCTGCTCATGACTTGTGAGACATATGTAACCTAGCTCTGATACAACTTGTCACGACCCCAAATTACCCTAATCGTGATGGCGCCTATCGTGGAACTAGGCAAGCCTCACAATAACAAACAATTCGATTTTTGATGAAAACATTTAACTAATAATAATATTTTTCCATGAAATTTCTAATTAAAAGAGTTAAATCCAAAACCACAAATAGTGAAATAAAATTCCCAACACCGGGTGTCACTAAGTCACGAGCCGACACAACTACAAATCTGAAATATAGTAAGACAACAATTTTCTAGAAAATAATAAGAATATGCTAACGGGAAGATAAGGAAGGAGAAGATGAGGCTACGATGGCCAGGCAGCTACCTCACAATATCTGACAGAGGCTCCGCACCGAATTGGCTAACAACCGCTACCGGGATCTGCACTCAAGGTGCAGGGGGTAACGTGAGTACACCAACTCAGTAAGTAACAAGCCCAAACTATGGGCTGAGAGGTAGTGATGGACTAAACCTCAACAGATAACAAAATGCAAAATTGTACAATAAAGTAGACATGATTTCTATTCAAGTGTTCAGCTCAGGAAGTAAAATAAATGCAAATCTGAACAGTGTAATAATAATAAGCTCAGCATATCTCTAAGTGCCAATGCACAAAATGCATGAAAATGTACCATGTACCTCCGCTCACAGTGCTCAACCACTCGGTACTGTATATGGCTATCCGGCCGAGGGATGATCCATCCCGGAATATATACATGTCACCGACAATAGTCTCTCAGTACCGAGGAAGGCTATTCTAGCCCTATGGAGAAGATCTCTCCAGGTATAAATACTTCAGACAAGATCCATGCCCAGGGAAGATCCATCCCTCAAAATATCATTTGTGCTCACTGGAGGTGTGTTACAGACTCTGGAGGGGCTCCTACAGCCCAAGCGCTATCATAATCATCAACATATCCGCTGCGACATTCAGCCCGATCCCATAACTATCACTCATCATTAGGCTCTCGGCCTCACTCAGTCATCACTCTCCAGTCTCACACACACGGACTCACAATGCCATGAAACTAGTCCGAAATAATAATATGATGTACCAACAGTAATATCTGAGACTGAGACATGATATGATATGCATGATTAAGACTTAGTACAGAATATCAATAAATCTAAAGAGATGACAGTCAAAGACGACCACTCGGGTCCCAACAGTATCGGCGTAAAGCCCTAACAGGATATCTAGCACAATTTACAGCACATTTTCTTAATCACATAATAGAAACACGGATATTAACAATAAAGAATCACCAATCGGTGCCATGGGATGAACCATGCCGCAGTTCTCACGATGCACGCCCGCATTCCCGTCACTTGGCATGTGCGTAACCTCAATACTAATCACATAGCATGTAGCTCGGGGTTTCGAACCCTCAGAACCAAGTTTGGAAGTGTTACTTACCTCAATCAAGACAAAACACTACTCTGTAATGCCCTTTCCGCTTGACTCGGCCACAAAATGCTCCAAATCTATTCAAAATCAATATATTATCATTAATATACGCTAAAAGAATGAAGCCCACACGAAAATTATCAAATTAAACCACAAATCCGAAATTGGTAACCCCCCCCCCTCCCCGGGCCCATGTCTCAGAATCCAACAAAAATCACAAAAATAGAAACCACTTTCAGTCACGAGTCCATCCATACCAAATTTACCAAAATCCGACCTCGTTTGATCCCTCAATTCCCCAAATTAAACTCTCCAATTCCGAGCCCTAGTTTTTCCCAATTTCATCCCTAGTTTCTATAAATTCATGCCTAAACAACTGAAATTCATCATTATTACGAGTATTAAGTTCAAATATCTTACCTCAATGCAATTCCCCTTTATTCTCTCTTCAAAACCCTTCAAAAGCTTCAAAAACCGAATAGAGTTTGTGTTGAAATGCCCAAAATTCGCGAAGTCCACAATTTATACTTTTTTCCCCAGCATTTTCGTACCTGCGGTCCCAGGCACGTACCTGCGCAACGCACATGCTGTCCAATCGACCACATCTGCGGAACTCACTTACTCCGCCAATTCTGCACCTGCGATCCCTTGCTCGCACTTGTGGGCTCGCAGGTGCGATCCATACTTCACATCTGTGATTAAGCCCCAGGCTCCTTTCTCCGCATTTGCGATCCTTTACCGCACTTGCGACCTCTACACCTGCGCTCCACCTTCCGCAGGTGCAGAACACCAGAAACAGCAGCACCAGCTGCTTACTTCAACTTCCAAACTTCCCATTAACCATCCGAAATCATCCCGAGACCCTCAAGACCTCAACCAATTATACCAATAGGTCACATATCAATATACGAATTTAGTCGAACCTTCGAAACACCCAAAACAACATCAAAACACCGAATCAACCCCGAATTCAAGCCTAAGGATTTCTAAACTTTCAAAATTCGCCAACGATACTGAAACCTATCAAACCACGTCCGAATGACCTGAAGTTTTGCACGCACGTCAAAAATGACACTACGAACCAGCTCCAACTTCCGGAATTCTATTCCGACCACGATTTCTAATTTTCCACTGCCAACTGGAAATCTCCAAATTTTCATTTTCGTCAATTCAAGCCTAATTCTACCACGGACCTCCAAATTACATTCTGAACACTCTCCTAAGTCCGAAATCACCTAACGGAGCTATCTGAATCATAAAAACCCTAACCCGAGATCGTTTACTCATAAGTCAACTTCCGGTTGACTTTTCCAACTTAAATTCCAAATTAAGAGACTAAGTGTCTCATTCCACTCCAAAATCACTCCGAACCCGAACCAACCAACCTGATGCGACATAATAAGACTGAACAACACATAAAGAAGTAGAAATGGGGGGAAAAGGGGCTATAACTCTCGGAACGACCGGCCGGGTCGTTACAAGTAGTTCATGTATCATTCTATCCTTCGTCAAAATAATAGAAAGTTTAGGTTGTATGTCTACGTTCTTCTGTTCCCTTCATCTAGGTGAAAAGTTGCCTCAGCAAAATTCTACGCACAACTAGCAACTCATCAAACTAAATATGCAGGAAAAATGTGACATTCCTAACGAGGCGAAACCATGGGTTTTTCAATCAATTAGTACTGCTTGGAGAAAGTATAAGAATCAATTGAAGAAAACCCACTTTAAAGCCTATCAGAATGATGAGCTTCGAATGGAGAATATGCTAGTAAATGTTCTGGAATCTCACTTTAAGGATCTTCTTAAATGTTGGAACTCCTCTCCTCACAAGGTAATTACATCAAGAATAGGCCAGTAGAATATGCATCGTAATATTCACATGCCTCTTGTGTTCCTTGGGTGCATATCTAAAGCCATTTTAAAAATACCATGAGAATCAAAATAAATTGCTATTTGGTTGACTCATTTATTTTGAGAAAAATGTCTGAAACCAATACTGAGAATCGAAATAAGTTGAAGTGTCCGCACACTGCTGGCAGAACACCTTTTGCTCTAATTCGTGAAGTTTGATGTTTTCTCTTTCTTTTCTTTTTTTTTAAATTTATGAACTTGCTAACTTTACATGGAAAGATTCTTGTACTAGTTTTCATGTAACTGGGAAAAAAAGAAAGAAATGTCTGATACTTCGGATACTCTATCAAGTAAGGACATCTTTGTGGCTACGAGAAAAAGAAAACTTGACCAAGTATACAAAAGCTCATATGAAAATACGATTAGTAAAATTGTAAGAAATTTCTAATTTAAAGTTTGTCGTGATTATTTATTTGTTCTTAATTAATGATTCAATTTTATTTACTTAACTCTTTTCTCTCGCATTTGGTTTGCAGGCTGAAATGGAGAGACTACAATCAACTCAAGAAAGTGAATATGGAAGTCATTCAGTTGACGTTTTTGCATCATTCATGGGACCTGAACATCCACGTTGCGTTAGATTGTATGGACGAGGGGTTACCAAGACTCTCTTAAAAGAGAATATAAGGAATCTTGGATCTTCTTCTGATGCTGCTGATGAGAGGATGCAACAGAAAATGGAGGAAATGGAAGAGAGGATGCAACAAAGAATGCTGGAAAAGTTGAACGAACAAAAAGATTCTATGGAACAACATATTACAATGAACGTCGTCGCACGACTTCAGCGTCAGAACCCAGAATTGCGACTTAATCCTGACATGCTAAGGTTCGTAGAAGCTTCCTCTGCACAACAAGCTACTGTTCAACTAAACAATCGACCATCTGCTGATAGTAACAATCGAGATTAGTACTTAACAAATGTTATACATCTTTTTCTATTTCTTCTTCTCCTCCTTCCTTGTGCTTCTTCTTCTGCCACTTCTCTCTCTCGCAAGCATGCACCAAAAAGAAATAATCTTTGCATCAATAAGCATTTCACCGTGTTACACATCAGTTGTCTTATCCAAGCATTGACACGAAATGAAGAGGTATCTATGAAGCAATGACATTAAGGTAGAGAACAGAACTAATAAGAATGTGCAAAACCAGTGAAAACAACTGAAGCAAGACATAGTGCGATACCTTGTCTTGAAGTCACACCGTGAGAATCGCTTCATTTTTTTCTGCCTTTGGGATCTGACTTAGCAATGCTCAATCTCTTCCCAAGCAAGGTCTGCTTGTTTTTTGCCACGGCTGCAGCCAGTTGTTTGTCATCCGAGAAATCCACTTAAGCCAATCCCTAACATGTACAAGAAAGAAACAATTATGACATCACATCTAATATAGATCAGAAATGTTCAATTCTATGCACAAGTCCATGAATTTCAAGAACTTCAAAAAACTAATCAATTGTAATAACCCATTGACCAATCTAGGTTAACGATCTAGTCAGATTCATTTAATTGATTCTGATGATTGCATTCTCAGTGGATCATGAAACTTCAAAATTTCTGGAGGTTCAAGCTCTGTGTCCGTACAAGCTGTTCACTTAGCTAGATGTTTGTGCATTCCAACCCAATGCAGGTGACTAAATATGGGTCTCAAATGACAATTCTGCTCTCCTCCTTTCTTACATATTACATGGTATTTGTTATGGCTCTAAACACATTACATGGTATTTGTTAACTGGCAGTGGTATTAATTGTTTTGTTTGGCAAGTGTTTGGTTAGTGATACATGGTGTGATGTGGTGCTGCTGCTTCTTCATTTTTCATTCTTCTTCTTCTTTGATACCAGCGAATGTTCTCGGATTTATATTTTTTTGAGAATATATCTAAAGTTATAATCGCCCACATTCCATCAAAGTGTGTGATTTTACATTTATGGGATTGTGAGCTTCTCATGTTTGTTTACACTTTTAAGTGGAGCTTCTATTTAAGAAATCTCCTTTCCAAAAGCGTCGGCATATCACTATTTGTAAATATTATCAGTTCTAGTAGGAAATTATTCAGTATCCAAATCTCAATTTCAATTACAATCAACCAACTTCCTTACATCCAAATTAGTTGGGATTAATTATATGAATTATATGTGTCCGTTCCATTTTTTAATACATAGAGGAATCAACATAACTAAAATTTCTTTACCAATTTATTGCAACCTTCGTATACCTGGATGTGAAGATGGGTTCTTTAGAAACAGGCAAAATGTGAAGTTGGCTGACCATTTCAAATTTCAGCAGTTGTCTTCTCTTGTTGGAAGACATGGAATTACAAATATCAGTTGGTTATTTTCTGAAATGCTTATAAGCTTACATCTTTTTGGGTTTCGTGGTTTTGGGGTTAATATTTGAGATCCCCTCATGTGGTATTGTCTTCTATTTTTATCTTTTTGAACTTCTTGCAAGTTGCATCATCATTTGGGTACCTATACTGGGTGTCAGTGGGATTAGTGTGATTGTTGTTGTTGTTATTGTTGTTGTTGTTTGGTAGGTGTTTGGTTGGACTGTTGTAGTTTACTAGTTTTTGATATTTTTTAGATTATGTTGAATTATATCAAATCTATTTTTTTGTTTTGAAACAAGTAGTTCTTTTAAAAGTAATGGCTTTATTTATCCTCTTTTGTAGGTAGAGTAGATCAAGAAATGGAAAAAGATGATGGAAGTGAAGAACTAGACCTTACTTGAGATGAATTTTGAATTGCTATTAATGAATGTTCTATAGGAATGTTTTGTTATCAATATTTTTGAAACTTACTCTCTTGAAATGTATTAAACTTATGCATTTGGGGTAGAACATTTGCTTTATGGATATATTATTTGCTTGATGGATAATTTATATTGCTAATAGTTTCATTTTATGATTTATTTAAATTTTAATGTTATTATAATTTATTATATATATAAATATTTATTTATAACAGGTGCTATATTTTTGTTTTAACTGAACTGTTCCAATAGCCTACCACAATTGTTGTAATAGGACACAAATGGCGTTCCATTATACAATACAAACTGTTGCAATAGGTCTTATAAACAGTTCCAAAATGATCTATAAACTGTTCCAAGACAAATAAAACTGTTACGATAGTTTGAAGAAACCGTTGTTATATCCATTCATAACTGTAACAATAGCTTACATAAGTGTTGCATTAAATAATATGGCAACGGTTAAGAACCGTTGCATACACACTATAGTAACGATTTTAAACCGTTCCAATTGAAAAAAATAATCGTTCCAACAGAGAAAGGGAAAACTGTTGCGATAGACGTATCTAGAACCATAGTGATGCAAACTGTTGCAAGAACCGTTCTCATAGACCTATTGGCACGCGGGTTGATGGAACGGTTTGTAAACCATTCCAATAACTCTATGGCAACGTTTATACAGTCTGTGGGAACGATTTTCCATGCGTTACAGTAGGCCAATTTTTCAGTAGTGCATCAAAATTCAAATTCGTGGTCGTTTACACATAAGCCGACATCCGGTCGACTTTTCCAACTTAAGCTTCTAATTAAGGGACTAAGATCCCGCTTGGAGATAAAAAAAAAATTCCTTTTATCAAAATTCATTTTTTGTCGAAATCAGCATTTGTTCATAAAATTTTCAATTTTCACTTGAAAATGCATTTTGGAAATTTTTAAAAATTTGAAAAACTCCAAAAAGCAGTTTTTCAGAATTTTCACCCAAATCACTCACAAAACATCAAAAATAACCCAAACTAAAATTTTTATGCAAACACAACTCTAAATTTCAAATATCGTTTTCACTTGAAAAAAAAATTTCACCATTTTTGGAATTTTACAATTCTTATGTCCAAACACCTACTAAGTGTCTCAATTCACTCTGACATCATTTTGGACCCGAACCAATCAATACGATAAGTCATATAACAGCTGTAGAACACAATAGAAGTAGACAAATGGGGAAACAGCACTACGACTCTCGAGACGACTGGCCAGGTCGTCACAATTATATATTTCTTTTAATGTGAAATGGATAAGGTTTTGGTCCTTCGTATTTAATGAGCCATGACCGCAACGTTGGGTATGGGCTTACTATTGTAAGTTGGCCTGTATTTTCAATAAGACTCATCTCCTTTAATAATGGGATTTTTACCTTCCTATACACTATTAGAAACTTTATTACCTTCTCTACTCAAGTTTCAATTTAATTACATGGTCATATACAATTTATCAATTATGTACAAATAAGTTTTAAATGAGTATCCCTTTATATTAGGAATTGAATAAGGAATATAAGTTATTTCCTTGTAAATTTATTCTTTCCCTCTTTCTCTATCTCTCTCTCTCTCTCTCTCTCTCTCTCTCTCTCTCTCTCTCTCTCTCTCTCTCTCTCTCTCTCTCTCTCTCTCTCTCTCTCTCTCTCTCTCTCTCTCTCTCTCTCTCTCTCTCTCTCTCTCTCTCTCTCTCTCTCTCTCTCTCTCTCTCTCTCTCTCTCTCTCTCTCTCTCTCTCTCTCTCTCTCTCTCTCTCTCTCTCTCTCTCTCTCTCTCTCTCTCTCTCTCTCTCTCTCTCTCTCTCTCTCTCTCTCTCTCTCTCTCTCTCTCTCTCTCTCTCTCTCTCTCTCTCTCTCTCTCTCTCTCTCTCTCTCTCTCTCTCTCTCTCTCTCTCTCTCCTTCTCTGGTTTTTTCTCAGTGTTTCTTCATTTGATGTTCTCTGTTTTTTATGCTTTCTTGTTGTATATAGTTTTAATGGAATTCATCAATGGATTTCAATTGTTTTAACTTAGCAAGCTCCTTGCATGTTGCACAATTGGTGTTCAAATTAATATTGTCAATCAATAAATTTTGAAGGTGTTTGTCTCTCCACCATACAACCATTAAAAAGTTTTGAAGCTTTGAATTCGAATTTGGGTTTCAAAAACCATTATTTGTTAGGATTGGGTTTTGTTGCAAAAAATTAGGTTATTGTTTGGAGTTTATATCTCAATTTTGAGGATGTTTTGTTGAAGATTAGACTTGCTTTTTGATGAATTTCATATTGAAACTTGAAGAAGAAGAAGAAGAAGAAGAATACATGACATATAATATACTTACGAAGTTGTAGTACAGTTATAGTAAAATTGTAGGTAAATTGTATCTGTTGTAGTTATATTTTTTTTTATTTTAATGTTGCATGAAAGTTAAAAAATTCTTGTACCCTCCCAGTGTATAATTTGATAAACTTGTGATATTTGACATAACAACAAATCTTGGTATTTAACTCTAATATTCACACAATTAAGCATCACGAAATTCTTCTTTAGCAAATGTCTTTCAACGATTAATATTTATATAATTATGCTATCAGCTTAACACAACTAATTTCCTTAAACATGCATTACTAACACGGAGGAAATCAAAACTACATCGTAAGCACCAAAAGCTTGCAGCTCTATCACGTAAGCAACTTGAAAATAGGGCTCCTTATTACTTATTCAACTGACAATACCCTGTACAAGTACTGAGAATTGGCACAGAGACATTTGGAACTTAGCGACATTTTTGACAATTATAGTCACAAGTTATTTGGTCAAATTACATAATCAAATTTTACCCTCCATGAAATTATAGCTAATTGTGACATGGAATGTAATATTGAATTAGTCACAATGCATTTGATTTTATAATATTGAATTAAGCCTAACTATGCAATATACACTTTACAACTAATCTACAACTTATCTACAACTTTCATACATTATTTCTGCCCAGTTAAATACAACTACAATATCATATAACTTAAATATAATTTTTATCAAAAATTAACAATATATGCTTTGTATATTTTGTATATATTTTGTGTGTGATGTGTGCTTCTTCCTCTCTAAAACTCCAATCAAAACTCACTATATTAATACAATTTTGATACATATCAACAACTTTATGTTAAAATATAGTATTGATAACTTAAATACAAACTTTATACAACGATTCATACATTATACAACTATTTTTCAACTTCCATATAAGATTCAAATAAAAAAATATATATATAACTACAACAGAATGCAATTTACCTAAAATTTACTATAATTTTACTACAATTTCGTAAGTATATTGTATGTCATGTCTTCTTCTTCTTCTTCTTCTTCTTCTTCTTCTTCTTCTTCTCCTCTTTCTTCTTCTTCTTCTTCTTCTTCGAGTTTCAATCTGAAATTCAGCCCAAATCGAGTCTAATTTTCACCAAAACACCCTCAAATTTAAGAACTCCAAATAATATTCCCAATTGTTTGCAACAACACACAATTCAAACAAATAATGATTTTTGAAAATTCAAATTCGAACTCAAAGCTTTATGATAGATTAGTGTTTGAAACTTCAATTCCTATGACCTGGATGTTACTTTTTGACGACCCGGCCGGTCGTCTTGAGAGTTATGACCCTGATCCCCTAATAATTGTTTCCTTGTATCTATTTCTGCTATTATGTCTTACTGGGAGGGTTCATTTTGGTTATCGGAGTGAATTGAGACACTTAGTATCTTAATTAGAAGTTGAAGTTGAAAAAGTCGACCGGATGTCGATTGTCTGTGAACGACATCGGATTTGAACTTTGATTATTTTTGTTAGCTCCGTTAGGTGATCTTGGACTTAGTAGCACGTTCGGGATGTGATTTGGAGATCCATAGTAGAATTAGGCTTGAATTGACAAAAGTTGAAATTTTGGCGATTTTGACTGGAAGTGGAAATTTAGATATCGGATTCGTATTAGATTTCTGAAAGTTGGTGTAGGTTCTTGATGTCATTTTTGACTTGTGTGTAAAACTTGAAGTCATTCGGACGTGAGTTGATTAGTTTCGACGTCGTTTGTAGAATTTAGAAATTTCAAAGTTCATTAGACTTGAATTTGTGTGTAATTCGTGTTTTGATATTATTTTAAGTGATTCGAAGCTTCAACTAAGTCCGTATGGTGTTTTAGGATTGGTTAGTATATTTTGTTGAGGTCCCAAGGGCCTCGGTGTGTTTCGGATGCTTAACATAGGAGATATTGGACTTAGGAAAATTTTGAAGTTGCTGCTTTCTGGTGTTTTCGCACCTGCAGTGGGGAGACCGCACGTGCGGGGTCGCACATGAGGCGCTCAAAGAATAGAAGCAGAAATTGGAGGTCCGGCCAGGGATCGCATGTGCGAGGCTACTTCCGCATCTGCGATGTCCGCAGTTGTGTTTATGGAACGCCGGGAGTAGTGAATGACCACAGAAGCGGACAGTGCTCCTCATGCGCGCACGTGCATGTGTGGTCTCCTTGCCACATATGCAGTCCTAGACTCCTTAAGTGATTTTCCCACATGCGATGCTTTCCCACAGGTGCGTTACCGCAGGTGCGGTTTTTGGCTTGCTGAAGCGAGTTCGCTGGGAAGAAAAGAGACAGTTCGAGGGTATGAAATTCATTCTTCATTTTTAGACTTGAGAGCTCGGAAATTGGCGATTCTTTGAAGTATTTTCAGAGGAAACTTGTGGGTAATGATTCCTAACTCCTTTATGGTCATATTCCTCTAATCTATGGTTAATTTCATCATTAAATTAGTGATTTGGGGTGGAAAATTGAGAAAATTTTGAAAAAAGTTCATAGGACGAATTTTGAGGTTTTAACCGGGATTTTTGCATCAGATTTGAACAAATTTAGTATGGTTAGACTCGTAAATGAATGTGTGTTCATAATTTGTGACTTTTACCCGATTTTGAGACGTGGGCCCAAGGAGGATTTATGAGCGATTTTCCAATTCCATGCTTTAACATTGATTCTGTTCGCTAGATTAGTTTCTTGTAGTTATATTTATGTTATGTAGTTGGTTTTGGCTAGATTTGGGTCATTCGGAGTGAGATATTCATGGAAAGAGCATCATTTCGGATTGTTTGAGCTTGGTTCGAGGTAAGTGGCTTGCCTAACCTTTTGTGGGGGGACTCCCCTTAGGACTGATACTCTTTTGATATGTGAGCGGCGTGTGCATGAGGTGACGAGTACGTACACGGGCTAATTATTGTGAAAACCCATTTTCTACTGATAAATGCCCTGTTTTCCTTCTTATTTGAGTCTTACCAGCATGTGTAGTATCTTACTAGGCTAGAATAGCATTCCTACTTGCCTTAACTATTTACCTGATCTATGCGAAGCATGTTTATTGATTTTACATGTCTTCCCTTAACTTGTACTTAGGTTGAATTGTAAGATTTCTTGCCGTAACTATTGAATTCTATTGTTTGGCTGCATATTTACTTTGGGACCACGAAACGGTATTCTGGGAGATAACCTTGTACTGTATATTTACTTTGGGACTATGAAACAGTATTCCGGGAGATCCCCCTGTCTTGCATATTTACTTTGGGACTACCGAACGGTATTGTGGGAGATCCACCTGCACATTTACTTTTGGAACTATGAGACGGTACCTCGGGAGATCCTCTGTTGGATTTTGTTGTGTACTGAGCTATTGTGTTTTCAATGATTTCTTCCCTATTCAATTTTAGTCTTTACTATACTGCGATATTTCATTCCTATCTTGCTATATTATCCATATACAAGTATAGCCGTGACCGGACCTCGTCACTACTCGACCGAGGTTAGGCTTGGCACTTACTGGTACCATTGTGGTGTACTCACGCCCTTTCTTGCATATGTTTTTTGTGTGCAGATCCAGGTACATATTACCGGCCTCATCGCTAGTCGCAGTCGCTACTGCTTATTGGAGACTTCAAGGTACATCTGGCAGCGCCCGCAGATCCTCAGAGTCCCCATCTATCCCCTTATGTTCATTTTTTTCCTTCTTCTATAGAAATGATGTATAGAATAGTTAAGACTCCTTAGTAGCTTGTGACTTGCGGTGTTCCGGGTTTTGGGAATTGTTTTGTACATCTCAAAAGTGATAATTTTATATGCCGAGTGGCATTCAATTACTTATTAGATGTTTGTTACTGTTAGTAGTTAATGTTCATGCTTTCATTTCATTTCTGCAAAGTGTTAGGCTTACCTAGTCGTAGAGACTAGGTGCTATCACGACAACTCAGAGAAGGGGAAATTGGGTCATGACAAGTTGGTATCAGAGCCAGGTTCATAGGTATCATAAGTCACAAGCCGATTTATTAAAGTCTCGCAGATCGGTACGGTGACGTCTATACTTATCTTCGGGAGGCTATTAAGCTGTTAGGAACAGTCATACTTCTTTGATTTCCTTGTCGTGCGAGTTATTGACATCAAATTCTAAAATTCTCTATTCTATTCTTTCTCATGTATGGTGAGGACCCGTACCGAGAGATCACACGATCAGGCACCCGAGCCTCTGCTAGAGCCGCCAGAGGCCGGGGCCAGGGTAGAGGACGACCACGCGGTGCAACCAAAGCAACCGCGCGAGTTGCAATAGAGGAGCCCCCAGCTGCTCCAGTTGGGAGGGCAGGCACCAGAGGTTCCTATTGTTGCACCAGCCCTCCAGGAGATTCTAGCCCAGTTCATGAGCATGTTCAGCACCTTAGCTCAGGCTGGATTGATCCCACTAGCTCCCGCCACATCTTAGGCTGGGGGAGGGGAACAGACTCTCGTAGCTCGTACTCCTGAGCAGAGGGTCTAGGTTGATCGATCCCCAGAGTTTATTCCTATGCCGCCGATAGCTCCGGTTCAGCATGAGACCAGGGTAGCTGCTTCTGAGGCAGAGCAGCTAAGACTTGAGAGGTACAAGAAGTATGACCCACCTACTTTTAGCATACTAGCTTCATATAATGCTTGGGGTTTTCTGGAAGAGTGTCATCGTATTCTCTATACTATGGTTATAGCGGAGACGAGTGGGGTTTCTTTCACCACTTTCCAACTTAGAGGAGCACCCTATCAGTGGTGGAGTGCTTATGATCTGAGTAGTCCGGACAAGGCAGTCTCACTCACATGGACTCAGTTCTCCGGTATGTTTTTGAGAGAGTATGTTCCTCAGAGCCTCAGGGATGCATGTCACGCAGAGTTTGAGCATTTGCGCCAGAGTTCTATGACTGTGTCAGAGTATGCAGTCTGTTTCAGTGAGTTGGCCCGACATGCACCATCCTTGGTTGCCACAGTTCAGAGAGGGTTCGTCGTCTCATTGAGGGACTCCATTCTAGTATCAGGACCAGTATGGCCAAGGAGTTAGAGATGGATATCTCTTATCACCAGGTCATGAGCATTGCCAGGTAAGTGGAGGGCATACTTGCCCAGGACAGATAAGAGAGAGAGGCCAAGAGGTCTCGAGAGACTGGTTATTATTCTGGAGCTCGTTCCCCAGCAGCTCGCCATGGTAGGGGTTATGTGAGTCGCCCTGTTCATTCAGCTCTTCCAGCCACCACCGGTGTTCTAGCTCCTTCCAGGCCCCAGGATCTTTATTATGCACCACTAGTATCCAGTGTGCCACATGCTCGGGGTGCTATTAGTGGCCAGCCCAACAGACCTGGTCCAAGCCAGTCACCGTATCCGCATCCTCCGATGGGTTATTTTGAGTGTGGTGATAGTCGCCACATGGTGAGGGATTTCCCAAGACTTAGGAGGGGTGCACCTCCAAAGGTTTTTCAACCACCACGTGCTCCACCGACTCCTCCGGCCATGCTTTCAGCACCAGCTGCCGCCGCACCTACTCATCCATCTCAAGGTGGAGGTCGGGGAGGTCGAGGTTTCCCTAGAGGGGGAGACCAGGCCAGGTATTATGCTATTTTGGCTCGTTCAGAGGCAGTTGCTTCTGACTCTGTTATCACGGGTATTGTCCTAGTCTGTCATAGAGATGCGTCGGTATTATTTGACCCAGGCTCTACATATTCATATGTATCCTCTTATTTTGCTCCACATTTAGGTGTATCTCAGGATTCTTTGTGTTCCCCTGTTTATATGTCTACTCCTGTGAGATATTCCCTTGTTGTGGATCGCGTATATTGGTCATGTTTGATTGCTCTTAGTGGTTTTGCTACTAGAGCCGATTTATTATTGCTCACCATGGTAAATGTTGATGTTATCTTAGGCATGGACTGGTTGTCGCCCCATTATTCTATTCTTGATTGTCACACTATGACCGTGATGCTGGTTATGCCAGGCTTACCGCGATAAGAGTAGAGGGATACCTTAGAGTATACTCCTCGCAGGGTTATTTCATTTCTGAAGGCTCAGTGAAAGGTTGAGAAGGGGTGTGATGTATATTTGGCCTATGTGAGAGATGTCAGTATTGATACCCCTATAGTTCAGTCAGTTCCAGTAGTGACAGATTTCCTAGATGTGTTTCCAACTGACCTTCCAGGCATGCCGTCCAATAGAGATATTGATTTTGGCATTGATTTGTTACCGGGCACTCAGCCCATCTCTATTCCTCCTTACCGTATGGCTCCTCCTGAGTTGAAGGAGTTAAAGGAGAAGTTTCAGGAGTTGCTTGATAAGGGCTTCAATTGGCTCAGTGTGTCACCTTAGGGTGCTCCGGTCTTGTTTTTGAAGAAAAATGATGATTCTATGCGTAAGTGTATTGACTACCGCCAACTGAACAAGGTTACAATGAAGAACAGGTACCCATTGCCTCGCATTGATGACTTATTTTATCAGTGGGTGCCAAGGTGTTTTCCAAGATCGACTTGTGTTCAGGCTATCATCAGGTTATGATTCGGGAGCCAGATATCTCGAAGACTACTTTCAGGACCAGATATGGTCATTATGAGTTTCTTGTCATGTCTTACGGGCTGACTAATGCCCCAGCAGCCTTTATGCATTTGAGGCACAATGTGTTCCGACCTTATCTTGGCTCCTTCGTCATTGTGTTTATTTACAACATCCTAGTGTACTCCCAGACATGGGAAGATCATGAGTTGCACCTGAGGACTATACTTCAGACTTTGAGGGAGAAGAGGTTGTATGCAAAATTTTCTAAGTGTGAGTTTTGGCTAGAATCAGTGGCATTCTTGGGCTCGTGGTATCGAGTAATGGGATCAAGGTGGATCCGAAGAAGGTGGAGGCAGTGCCGAGTTGGCCTAGAACACCATCAGCTACGGAGATCCGTAGTTTTCTTGGTTTGGCGGGGTATTACCGTCGCTTTGTAGAGGGATTTTCATCTATTGCAGCACCTATGACCGGGCTGACCCAAAAGGGTGCTCCGTTCAGATGGATAGAGGAGTGTGAGGAGAGCATTCAGAAGCTCAAGACAGCTTTGACTACAGCCCCAGTATTGGTATTGCCTATAGGTTCGGGGTCCTATACCGTCTATTGTGATGCTTCGCGGATCGGTCTTGGCTCGGTGTTGATGCAGGACAGTAGGGTGATTACCTACGCGTCCAGACAATTGAAGGTGCATGAGAAAAACTATCCTATCCACGATCTTGAGTTAGCAGCTATTGTTCACGCCTTGAAGATCTAGGGCCACTATTTGTACGGTGTTCGTTGTGAGATCTACACCGATAACTAAAGTTTTCAGCACTTGTTCAAGAAAAAGGATCTTAACTTGCGTCAACGAAGGTGGTTGGAGCTACTTAAGGATTATGAAATCACCATTTTGTACCACTTGGGGAAGGCTAATATGGTGGTCGATGCTTTGAGTCGCTGGGTGGAGAGTTTGGGGAGTTTAGGGATGTTCAGGCTTTATCCAGCCAGTTTGTGAGATTGGATATTTCTGAGCCGAGTCAAGTGTTGGCTTGCGAGTCTCTCGGTCTTCTCTTTATGACCATACCAGGGAGCGTCAGTATGATGACCCCCATCTGCTCGTCCTTCAGGACAAGGTTCGGCGAGGTGATGCTAGAGATGTGATTATTGGTGATGATGGCGTGTTGAGGATGCATGGCCGGATATAAGTGCCCAATGTGGATGGGCTTCGGGAGTTCATTTTGAGGAGGCCCAAAGCTCGTGGTATTCCATCCACCTGGGTGCCGCGAAGATGTACCATGATTTGAGATAACACTATTGGTGGAGGAGGATGAAGAAGGATATAGTTGGGTTTGTGGCTTGGTGTCTCAAATGTCAGCAGGTTAAGTACGAGCATCGGAGACCGGGTATCTTACTTTACAAATTAGAGGTCCTAGAGTGGAAATGGGAGTGGATCACCATGGATTTATTAGTGGGGTTCCCACAGACTTCGAGAAAGTTTGACGCTATTTAGGTGATTGTGGATCGGCTAACCAAGTCAGCTCATTTCATTCCAGTGATGACTACATACTCTTCCAAGCAGCTGGCTCGAATCTACATCCGTGAGATTGTTAGGCTTCACGGCGTACATCTAATCTCTAACCGGGGTACACAATTTATATCACGGTTCTGGAGAGCCGTACATTAGGAGTTGGGTACTAGAATGGAGTTGAGCACGTGATTTCACCCTCAGACCGATGGGCATTCCGAGCGCACCATTCAGATACTAGAGGACATGCTTTGTGCGTGTGTGATAGAGTTTGGAGGGTCATGGGACCAGTTCTTGCCACTTACGGAGTTTTCCTACAACAACAGTTATCAGTCCATCATTTAATGGCACCATATGAGGCTTTGTATGGTAGGCGATGTGGGTCCCCAGTGGGTTGGTTCGGGCGAGTTGGGTACAGATTTGGTCAAGGATGCCCTAGATAAGGTGAAGGTGATTCAGGATAGACTTCGCATAACCCAGTCCAGGCTGAAGAGTTATGTGGACCGGAAGGTTAACGATGTAGCATTAATGGTTGGGAAGTAGGTCTTGCTTTGGGTATCGCCTATGAAGGGCGTTATGAGGTTCGGGAGAAGGGAAAGTTAAGCCCAAGGTACATTGGTACTTTTGAGGTGTTGCTTCATGTTGGGGAGGTTGACTATGAGATTGCCTTACCTCCCAGCACAACAGGGGTTCATCTGGTATTCCACGTTTCTATGTTTGGGAAGTATCACGGTGATCCGGCTCATGTATTGGATGCCAGCTCAGTCCATTTGGACAAGGATCTATTTTAGTAAAGGTTCAGTAGAGGGGTCAGCCGGTCGAGTAGACGACTTGGGAGACCGGGCAGGATATGTGGATCCATTATCCTTATCTTTTCACAACTTCAAGTATGTCTCTACACTCGTTCGAGGACGAACCACTGTTTTAAGAGAGTGAGGATGTGACGACCCGGCCAGTCATCTTGAGAGATATGGCCCCAATCCCCTATTAACTATTTTTCCCGTATCTATTTCTGCTATTATGTCTTACCGGGAGGGTTCGTTTTGGTTTTCATAGTGAATTGAGACACTTACTCTCTTAATTGGAAGCTTACGTTGGAAAAGTTGACCGAATGTTGACTTGTGTGTAAGCGACCTTGGATTTGAATTTTGATGGTTCTGTTAGCTCCGTTAGGTGATTTTAGACATATGATCGCGTCCGGAATATGATTCGGAGGTCCATAGTAGAATTAGGCTTAAATTGGCGAAAGTTAGAATTATGACGATTTTCACCGGCAGTAGAAATTTTGATATCGGGTTTGAATTAGATTTACGGAAGTTGGAGTAGGTTTTTGGTGTCATTTTTTACTTGTGTGTAAAATTTGAAGTCATTTCGACGCGATTTGATTAGTTTCGAAGTCGTTTGTAGAATTTAGAAATTTCAAAGTTCATTAGGCTTGAATCCGTGTATAATTGGTGTTTTGATGTTATTTTGAGTGATTTAAAGGTTTTACTAAGTTCATATGGTGTTTTAGGATTGGTTGGTATGTTTGGTTGAGGTCCTGATGGCCTCGTGTGTGTTTCGGATGCTTAATAGAGGAGATATTGGACTTATGAAAATTTTGATGTTGCTGGTTTCTGGTGTTTTCGCACCTGTGATGGGGAGACCGCAGGTGCGGGATCACATGTGCGGCGCTCAAAGCGCAGAAGAGGAAATTGGAGGTCTGGCCAGGGATCGCAGGTACGAGGCTACTTCCGCATCTGCGATGCCCGCAGATGCGTTTTTGGAACCGCAAGAGCGGTGAATGACCGTAGAAGCGGACAGTGCTCCGTAAGCGCGCACGCACAAGTGCGGCCTCCTTACCGCAGATCCGGTCCCAGCCTCCTTAAGTGATTTTCGCACCTGTGATGCTTTTCCTGTAGGTGTGGTTTTTGGCTCGCAGAAGCGAGTTTGCTGGGCAGAAAAGAGAGAGTTCGAGGGTTTTAAATTTATTCTTCATTTTTGGACTTGAGAGCTCGGAAATTGGCGATTCTTTGAAGGATTTTCAGATGAAACTTGTGGGTAACGATTCCTAACTCCTTTATGGCCATGTTCCGCTAATCTATGGTTAATTTCATCATTAAATTAGTGATTTGGGGTGGAAAATTGGGGAAAATTTGAGAAAAGTTCTTAGGATGAGTTTTGAGGTTTTGACCGGGATTTTGGTATTAGATTTGAACAAATTTGGTATGGTTAGACTCGTGAGTGAATGACTGTTCATAATTTGTTAATTTTACCCGATTCCTAGACGTGGGCCCGAGAAGGCTTTTTGAGCGATTTTCCAATTTATTGCTTTAACTTTGATTCTGTTCGCTATATTAGTTTTTTGTATTTATATTTATGTTATGTAATTGTTTTTTGCTAGATTTGGGACATTCGGAGTCGGATATTCGTGGAAAGATCATTATTTCGGATTGATTTGAGCTTGGTTCGAGGTAAATGGCTTGCCTCACCTTGTGCGGGAGAACTCCCCTTAGGATTGGTACTGTTTTGATATGTGAGTGTTGTGTACGTGAGATGACAAGTATGTACACAGGCTAATTTTTGTGAAAACCTATTATCTACTGAGAAATGCCCTGTTTTCCTTCATATTTGAGTCTTATCAACATGTGTAGTATCCTACTCGGCTAGAATAGCATGCCTACTTTCCCTAACTATTTACCTGATCTCTGTGCATCATGTTTAGTGGATTTACTTGTCTTCTCATAACTTGTACTTAGGTTGAATTGTAAGATTTCTTTCCCTAACTATTGAATTCTATTGTTTGGCTTCATATTTACTTAGGGACTACGGAACGGTATTCCGGGAGATTCCCCTATACTGTATATTTACTTTGGGACTACGAAACGGTATTCCGGGAGATCCCCCTCTCTTCCATATTTACTTTGGGATTACCGAACAGTATTCCGGGAGATCCCCCTGCACATTTACATTTTGGACTACGAGACGGTACCTCGAGAGATCCCCTGTTGCATTTTGTTGTGTACTGAGCTATTGTGTTTTCTATGATATCTTCCCTGTTCAATTCTAGTCTTTATTACACTGCGATATTTCATTCTTGTCTTGCTATATTATCTATATACCAGTAGAGCCCTGACCGGACCTCGTCACTACTCGACCGAGGTTAGGCTTGGCACTTACTAGGTACCATTGTGGTGTATTGACGCCCTATCCTGTACATATTTTTCGTGTGCAGATCCAGGCACATCTTACCAGCTTCATCGCTAGTCGAAGTCGTTGCTGCTTATTGGAGACTTCAAGGTACATCTGTCGCACCCGCAGATCCTCTGAGTCCCCATCTATCCCCTTATTTTCATTTTTTTCCTTCTTCTATAGAAATGATGTGTAGAACAGTTAAGTCTCCTTAGTAGCTTGTGACTTGCAGTGTTTAGGATTTTGTGAATTGTTTTGTACATTTTATAAGCGATAATTGTATATGTCGAGTGGCATTCAATTACTTATTAGATATTTGTTACTGTTAGTAGTTAATGTTCATGCTTTTGTTTCATTTTCGCGAAGTGTTAGGCTCACCTAATCGTAGAGACTAGGTGTCGTCACGACAACTCATGGAGGAAAAAATTGGGTCGTGAAATTACATCAATAGGTTGATTGGCAGAAGACAACTTTTAGGCTTACCTTATTGAGAGAGAATAATGAAGAAAGAAAGAAAAATTGATGAGAGATGCGGCAGTGAGGAAAGGGGAGAGGAGAGAAAAAAGGAAATGATGTAACTAAATTCCCTAACTCAAGGCACTAATAATGGATTGTATATAATTTGTAAGTAATTGTTGTTTAAGGTGGGTAATATACAAAGCTAGTACAATTTTGGTAAATAAGTTTCAAATATTGTATAGGAAGGTAAAAATCTCTTTTATAATTGGGAATCTTACGGAAATGTCCAAATAAGTTATAACTTATCAACCTCTAGCATTCATCACAGACTTACTAAAACTAGCCAAACACATAGAAAAATTGATAACTCAAATAAACAAGGATTATTTTTCTCCAAGAATCACACACAAAGATCTCTTTCCATATTTTTAATTGTGATCAGCAGCATTTGATGCAAGACGGAAAGGGATTTTCATGAATAAGGTACTAAACAAGGTGATGAATACAAAAATATATAGTATGTATACAAGATTCCAAAAATCTAAGCAAAAAGGGATATTTTAATGGATATGGTTGAAATTCATTGAAATATAGACGAGTCAATATTCAAAAATTTGAGGAAGATTGAACGTGATTTGGACTGATTTTGTATAAAAAAATTATAGTTAAAATTGAGTCAAAAAATTCATCTGCAACACGTGTATCACATATGTATCTCACACACAGGTATACATGGGCATACATGTGATATACATTTGGTAAATACGCTATGCACAAATGATGTACAATGTGATATACATATCATCTTTTTCAATGTTCATCTTCTATTTCGTATTTTTAATACAAATCACCTCAAAACTCTACCAAATCATCCCAAAACTAAGCTTTAAACTCTTTAAAATGTATCCAATCTATTTCAACAACACCCACTCAAAAAAAAGCAAAAAATTGATATTTTTTTAACTACAAATAAGTAATTGGCTAATATTAGTAAAATTTTATAAATTAACTAATTTTAACACTAACAAACTTATGAGCTAACATAACTAGTAATTTCCCTTTATAATTTCAGCAGCCCAGCGCCGATAAATATATGAACTAGTCCGATTTTTAAAAGTCATTTTTAGTCAAACGTCATAACTATCATAATCCTTTCCTCCTGAATAAGTATTCTAATGGCTTAACTCAGTCGCTTCTAATAGGCACGAATGTAAGAATAATTTTAATAAAATATTTTGCTTATACTATTTCATCTTTTAATTTATTAATTAATTAATAATAATAATATTAATAATAATAATAAATTTAACAAAGATAAATAATTCTATCTTAAACGATATCGGTTGCATCGGAATAAAGACATAAATAAAATAGTGAGATCGTGAGAACACGACTTGTTCCAACTCTTTCAAATAAATAAAATTTTATTATTTAATTAACTCCGAGTGGACTCTAATTTTAGGTGGATACACGAACTAAGGTTGGAGAAACTCGTCTTGATTAATGTAAGCTAGGGTTGGGGATACTTGTCCTAGTTTATGATTAATAAAGTTTTCAACAATAAGGTGAATCATAGGGAAAACATGAAAATTAAATAAAACACACTTTTTTTCAAAACTAATTTAAGCCAACTCTGAGTTAATAAAGCAATCGTGCTAAAACTACGGGATTCAGGGAGCGGCTCACACTTTTTTCCCAACCAGTAGAATTTTGTACCCTTTTGTTTTGGCGGATAATAATAAATGGAGTCAATTTCCTTTTGACAAGTGATTCAATAAGGTTACTTGGAACACCGAAATTCAATTTCAAGGACTTGTAAATAAAATAATCTCTATCCAAAATTATCTTGGAAAATCCTTTTATATATATATATATATATATAAAGCTAGGTTGGTGAATTAAATCTAAACTATTAACATTAAATGAGAAATGTGTCACTCATCCTAATAAGAACTAATAAAAACGAGAGGAAACGAGGAGTAGTCCCCCGAATTCAACTAAGAGCATTAAGTTCACTGAACTATGGCTACAAGAACGGATGATGTTTATCCCCAGAATTATATTGTAGATTAAACTAATTCCTTAATTTGTTCAAACTCTTGTTGATTAATCGAAAGCCATTCCTAATATCTCCTTCCAAGCACAAATCAAGTTAACGGGGGATTCTTTTATGCTACTGAGCAATCTCGAATTTTTCGCTTAAGCCAAGGTGCATCTGCCCTGTCTGTAATTAACTAATTACTAAATCTAACTTTTACCATAAATGTTTTTCTAACTAATAGTAACTTTTTTCTGCTTTGGAAAATCTTACTGTTCTGGAAGTATTTTATATGTTCTGACCGAGTAGTTTAGTATATAGTACACGAGTCATCCCCAACTATAATATAAATTAAAAGGAAAATCAAACTTGGAACCTCCAAAAACTCGCAAGAACAAATAAACTTATGAGAATATGAGTTTGCAACATAACTAATACGGAGCAATGCGAATTAACGAAGGTCATATATAAGTGATTGCCTTTGGAGACATCAAACTCGGGGTATAAACATATATATCGAGAATGTAATCTTCATTGATGTCATCACGGACCGGATCGGGCCATTCAATAAATGGTCCTTTCGATGTCCTAAATACAGTCCTTTCACGATATTCACAACATAGTAGCACTTCACCATCAGCAAATATGTATTTTGGTATGGTTGACGAAGGAAGCCCAATAGTAGGTATAGTAAGCATTTTAAACCAAGATTCTTTGACACCATAGAGTTTCATCACCCATAAATTAAAAGTGCTCCCGTCATGACAAGTAGAAAAAATGCATAACATTCCTTCCAACACTAATACAACTGACTCTTCTACTGTCATCGTCAAGCACATTGGCTCTGGCAACGGTTCATCTCTGTACATTTCCTTTGAAATATTAAACGATATCACAATAAACTCTGGGAGCTGAATACGTCCTAGCCAATGAAATGCTCCATGTACAAATGCCAAATCCATATGCATAAACAAGCATGATACGTTATTTCTACAGCTCTTATCAGCAAGTTTTTTCCAAGAACAACTTTTCACTGAGAGAATTTCATTGAGGGTGTCATCCTCGTTATTAACCTTAAGGACCTTATAGTCATTACTACTTGAGTCAAAACCCAATCCAAAAGTGTATCTATTTCTGTCCACGGTGGAGTAATCTGAATGAGGAAGTACTATTGTTTCTCTTATGGAGGGATTCCATAGCAATAATATTGAAGTCTCTCTCTCAGGTATATTCCAAAGCCCGACTAAAAACAGACCATCACAACAACAATGTATTCTGCCAAACTCTGGTTCATAGTTTAACGGGCAATCAAGTTTTCGTACGACTTGAATATTCAAAGATAAAGAAGAAAAAGAGATGCTGGTATTAGCTTCACCATCCTTACAAGATATTTGGCTAATAAGCAATTTTTGAAAGTTTTGGTTCCTGCCGGCAATATTGAGATGCTTCGTCCTAAAGTAAGATGATGAGATTAATGTATTCCAAGATCCAGAAACGCACCTGAATCGCAGAAGAGACTCAACAGGTAACCTGCTGAGGATATCGACAATTATTTCCTCTTGAACGTGAGTTCCCATTCCTACATATAACAAGGCAAGTACTTTTAATAAGTAATCCACAGGTTGAACGCCTTCAAGTTGAGCAGAAATTGAAGAAGAAACCTACAGCAATTAGAGAATACTATTAGTTAGAAGATATTTTCAAATACATCTTACTTGAGTACTATGTTAGAGGAGGCCAACAACTACGCTGTTGCAAAATAACCGAATACACAACCATGTTTGTTCAATTCTGTATGTCTTTATGATTTTTCTTTTTGCTAAAAATATAGTTTGTCACATATTTATGTAAAAATCAAAATTGATAGAAACGCCTAAACAATATATGTTAGGTTAACGGCCCAACAGGTAGCATAACCCTAGCAAGAGCACGGAGGCAGTAAAACAAAGACTAAACACAATTGTGAAAAATACAATATGCAGATGAATATTCGCAGAAAAAAAAAAACATAACAGAAATATTCAACCATCAGATATGCTTCTTTTTTTTAAATATGGATGATTTTGCTAAGCTAAGTTTATTAAGGAAACTCAAGCCTTCAACCTACATATCAACACATAGTTTCACCTTGACTATAATACAATACAAAGTTTAACAAATAAGAAAAACAACAAAGCAACACTACATGAAGAATAAGTTCATGTAAAAAACATAGAGAGGGAGAGAACTTAAACCTTATCCCAAAGAAGCAAAGAGTGAAGAAGTTGATGCGTTGCTTAATTGAAAGAACAAGTTAGCCGTAGGCTTTTATAGATGAGGGATGAGGATTATATGTTACCAATACCGCGTCAAAATGGGTTTGACGTGGGAGGACAGCCCCAACCAAGCTGCTAGTTTGATGAGGTTGGATTATGATTTTCAGCCCATTCGTGAAAGTACCCTTCTTTTTAGGGCAAAAACGTAAATATGCATGATTTAGGAAATTTTTAATGAATCTTAGCAGCATTCGTTAATTAACAAAACTAGTCAAAGGATACGTGCTTTGGGCAATTTTGAAGAAAAAAACCTCTCTATCTTACATATCTATATAATTTGTTTGAGTTGTAAATAAAAAATTTTAAAAAGTAATCTGCCTCATATAAGTCCTAAAATGCCTTATTATTATTATTGTTATCTCGTATTACAAGAAAGAATGTATAAAATATATGGGGAATTGCCATTCTTTAGATTGAATGAAGAAAAATTATAACACATTCAGAATACATTTTGCCTTTTATTGTTTCATTCTTATCGGTTCAAGTTTGCACTTAACCAATTTGATATAATCGATTTTGCTATCTTCAGTTTCTGTTTTTTGACAATATTTTGTTATAGAAATAAATTTAGGTATCATATGAGTTTAATCAACTTAAATAATATGTTTTTCTTAAATGGATAGTTTTAAGAAGAACTGAATTGGTTTTTTTGGTTTTTGCTATTAGTTCTAAAAATATTATTATTATTATTTTGGAAAAAAAATATTTAAATCAAATTCTTAGTATTAACCCATCTACAATTTTAAATATTTAATTATAATTATAATTGAATTCAATCGAAAAACAACTTTTAAAATATCCATCAAATATTTGACTTTGGACTGTTGTATCTGCAGAATTGTTAGTGTTATTCACGCTTATCAACTATGTCTCTCTATCTCTTGTTTAAAATCTAAAATATTTTTATTATAAGTTCAAGATTATTAATGATAATAAAATTATCATGTAACTTTAGAGTTATGTTAGTCAATACTCTTTTTGGACAAACCTTTTTATTCATTATTTCTTTCTTGTGTTTGGGAAGGATATACTTTTAAAGACATTGAGGTTTAACCCTTTTATCACTAATATTAGGGAATGGAGTAATTTCATCACCAAACACTAATAATGAACATTCATAAGAATTATGAAATTAAAAGAGAAAGAGAAAATCAAGTGGTTTGTATAATTGGGGCAACTTGGTAAGTAATACATTTTAGAAATATTTATAAAGTTCAAAATATTAGGCTAGGGATTATATAGATTTTGAGTTATATTAGGAATTTTTACCTAGTTCAAATAAAGAAAGCACTAATGAACAAAATATTTTAAATTTTTAAACCTCGAAATATTAGAAAAATAACCTAAATAACAATTTATTCCAATGTGAATTTAGCATTTAAAAGGTAAAATGACGATCGACATATATCCAAGCAATAAGTTCTTACTTATTCTTTGATGACTTTGTCGTTTTCGGTTTCCTTGTTCGTCATTGTATTTGAATTCATTTCTTTCATTTGAACAGGTGATATAATAGTTTTGATTGAATTTTTCAATCAAAGTAGAAGACAATATATCTTGATATTCTCGATCATTCTTTGATTGAAAGAAAAAATTAAACGTGTGCAACTTAGTTCAGTGATATTCAATATTCACGATTGTTATTAGATCTTGATAAATAAGGAATAGAATTTAAAATTTTTATTTTCTTCTTTGGATATGAATTTGAATAAAGATTTATTTTACGCAATATTAATAAGAAAATATTTATATAAGTTAAATTTATTCAATTTTGAATTCCTAAATACTAACACTTCCTCTGAATAATTCAATTATTTAAATATTAATAGAAAATTTTAGTTAATTTTGAAGTTTGATTATTAGAAATATAATTAAATGATAATAAATATTATCTAACCCATTAATGATTAAATTATATATAATAAACAATAGCAAATCAATAAGTCAAATTAAACTCACATATAAAAAATTTAGATTAACACTACTCACACAATCCAAAAAAGTTATAAAAATAGATTTTGAAAATATATTAATGATCGTGTTAAATCCTACAAATTTAAAACGAAGACAAAAAACTACAAAAAGCTTTCGTTACAATTCCAAACGTGTTTAAAGCTTGTAAACATGAAAGGATAAAATTTGAGGAAAATTGCTACACGATTTAAACTAGAAAGGTATTTATAGTAAAATTTTACTCAATTCCTAAATATTAGGAGTTTCTAGATAGCTTCAATAAGGAAAAATGTAAAGAATTAGTCTTAGTGTACGCGCGTTGCGCGTGTACCTCACACCAATGAATATATTTTTTAAAACTATAGTAGATGTTTTCATTGTATGATTTATCAAATAGCTTTTTAAAAGTAAATTCTTGAATAAAGGAAGGAAGATCTCTGCTTTATAATGTAACGACCGGATCGGTCGTTTTACTTTCTAGAACATCATTCCCCTAAATGAGACTTCCCGTACATTTATTTACCGATTTATGACTTGCGGGGTGGTTGGTTTGGAATTTGGAAGAGTTTGGGTTGAAATCAGGACACTTGGGTCATTAAGGTTGGCTTAAAAGGCCAAGTTTGACTTCGGTCAACATTTTGAGTAAACGACGTCAGAATCGGGGTTTGATGGTTTCAATAGGTTTGTATGATGATTTCGGACTTGGATGAATGTTCAGATCGGGTTTTGGGGTGACCCGGGAGCGTTTCAGTGCCTAATAGTGAAAGTTGGTTCTTGAAGGTTTTTGAAGTCCTTTAAATTTGGTTTGGAGTAGGTTTGGTGATATCGAGGTCCAAATGGAATTCTGAGACTGAGAATAGTTTTGTAATGTCATTTAAGACTTTCACGCAAAATTTGGGGTCAATCCGAGTAGTCTAAGTATTATTCGACGCGCTCGGAGCGATTTAGAAACTTGAAGTTCAAAGTTTGATCCAATTTGGTTTTGGGGTGTGATTCTTGGATTTGTTATTATTTTACGCGTTTCGAAAGTTCGAGCAGGTCCATGTTATGATTACAGACTTGTTGGTGTAGTTGGACGGGGTCCCGAGGGGCTCGGGTGTATTTCGGATCGCCTGAAGCTAAATCTGAGAAACCAATTTTCCAGTTCTAGTTTCCTTCTTCGTGAATGTGGATGGTGAGCCGCAGAAGCTATTTGACCGATGGACTAGATTACACCATCCTTTCTTCAGAGGCGAGCATCATGAGGATGCCCAGGACATCATTGATAGGTTCGGGGACAAACTGCACAACATGAGGATATTGGAGTCTCATGGGGTGGACTTCATTACTTTCCAGCTAGAGGACAGGGCCCGTATATGGTGGCAGTTTTATCTTCTTGGAAGACCAACAGGTTCTCCTCCCATGACTTGGGGCCAGTTCACACAGCTTTTCTTGGATAGGTATATTCTACCCTCTGAGAGGGTAGAGCTGCGGTATCAGTTTGAGCAGCTCGAGCAAGGTCAAATGTCTGTGACCGATTATGAGGCGAGGTTTTCTGATTTGTCCCGCCATGCACTTGTTATACTTTCTACTGACGCAGATAGAGTGCGGAGGTTTATTATGGGTTGCACTCTGGTATTAGGGCTAATATGACCCGGGAGGTTGAGATGAGGACTTCTTATCAGCTGGTAGTGGAGATTGCTCGGAGGATTTAGGGCTATCGTCATAGGGGTAGAGAGCAGATGCAGTAGGACAAGAAGGCTCGTTTCTCTGGAGAGTTTAGAGTTACCCCGACTAGGGGCAGAGGTCAGTTTAGGAGGGGCCAGCCTAGCAGGCCCCCATATTCAGCACCACCACCTCCTCGAGTGCTCTAGCGCACCCCTATTTCAGCACCATGCTAGAGAGTTCTTACCGCCTACCAGCCATTTAGGGTTCTTCTAGTGGGTATTCTGGCCATTAGGGTTCTTCCAGATCCTATTTCAGTGCCATGCCAGAGAGTTCTTACCGCCTGCCAGCTATTTAGGCTTCTTCCAGTGGGTTTTTAGGCCATCTGGGTCAGGCTTCAAGGTAGTAGATCACTGCACCGAGGGGTTGTTTCGAGTGCGTAGATCTTGGTCGGATAAGGAGATACTGTCTCAGGCTTCGGGGCAAGGCAGTGCAGCAGGGTCAGCAACCCATAGTTATAGCACCATCTATTCGGTCGCCCAGAGGCGGAGGGAAGGCTGGTAGGGGCCGGCGACCCAGTCAAGCTTCATCTTCTGGAGGCGATCCGCAGCTGACAGGGTCACCTTCATATTGTATCTATTTCATTTTAAATTTTCTTGTCCAGTTTTATTTCGGGCAGGCTTGTAATATTTGTAAAATTCTTAGAAATAGCTCATGTACTTGTGATACCGGATTCTGGGATATGTATTGGGATAATTATTAAGTGAAATCTTTAGATCACTGTTTTTAAATAACAGAAATTTTATTTGCTGTCGTATTTTAAATTACAAAAGTTCATTTATTTGATTATGAAATGCAAGGAAAGGTAACGGTTTCAAAAATATTAAAACATGAATATATTTCAACTAATTAAGGATTTGGCTTGCCTGACAGTGGTGTCTGGCGCCATCACGACCTACAGATTTTGGGGCGTGACTATTGTGGCACCTCTGACTAGATTGACCCAAAAGGGTTCTCTGTTCCATTTGTCCGATGATTGTGAGGCGAGCTTTCAGAAGCTCAAGACAACTTTGACTACAACAGCGGTTCTAGTGTTGCCTTCCGGTTCGGGGATGTATACGGCGTATTGTGACGCTTCACGCGTTAGCTTGGATTGTGTATTCATGTTGATGGGGCGAGTTATTGCATATGCTTCGCGTTAGCTGAAGATTCATGAGAAGAATTACCCTGTGCATGGCCTAGAGTTAGCCGCGATTATTCATGCTCTTAAGATCTGGAGGCATAACCTTTATGGGGTGTCATGTGAGGTTTACACTGATCATCGTAGCTTACAGCATTTGTTTAAGCAAAAGGATCTCAATTTGAGGCAGCGTAGATGGCTTGAGTTACTGAAGGATTATGACATCACCATTGTTTATCATCCGAGCAAGGCAAATGTGGTCGCAGATGCCTTAAGTAGGAAAGCAGAGAGTATGGGTAGCTTGGCATTCATTTCAGTAGAGGAGAGGCCACTAGCTTTGGACTTTCAGTCCTTGGCTAATAAACTTGTGAGGTTGGATATTTCAGAGCCCAGCCGAGTTCTAGCATGTGCTGTTACTCAGTCTTCACTATTGGGGCAGATCAAAGCTCGACAGTTTGATGATCCGCACTTGGCATTTCTCAGAGAGACGGTACTACAGGGTAGTGCCAAGGAGGTTTCTATTGGCGAGGATGGTGTTTTGCAACTACTGGGTCGCCTATATGTTCCTAATGTCGATGGCTTGAGGGAGAGGATTCTAGAGGAGGCACACAGTTCTCGGTATTCTATTCATCCAGGTGCTACGAAGATGTATCGTGACCTGAGACAACACTATTGGTGGAAGCAAATGAAGAAAGACATAGTGGAGTATGTAGCTAGATGTCTAAATTGCCAGCAGGTCAAGTATGATCACTAGAGGCCAGGTGGCCTACTTCAGCAGATGACTATACCTGATTGGAAATGGGAGCTCATCACTGTGGATTTTGTGGTTGGGTTTCCGCGGACCTTGCGGAAGTTTGATGCATTTTGGGTCATTGTCGACAGGTTGACCATGTCAACACACTTCATTCTTGTTGTGACTACATATACTTCAGAGAGGTTGGCCCAGATTTATATTCGGGAGATAGTTCGGCTACATTGTGTACCCGTTTCCATAATATCATATAGAGGCCCTCAGTTTACTTCGCATTTCTGGAGAGTAGTACAGAGTGAGTTGGGGACCCGAGTAGATCTCAGCACTGTGTTTGATCCTCAAACCGAAGGGAAGTCAGAGCGGACAATTCAGATCTTGGAGGACATGCTTAGAGTCTGTGTGCTTGACTTTGGGCTACAGTGGGATCAGTTCTTGCCCTTGGCCGAGTTTTCTTACAACAACAGTTATAAGTCCAGCATCGAGATGGATCCATTCGAGGATTTATATGGTCGGCGATGTCATTCTCTCATCGGGTGGTTTGAGCCTGCGAGGCTAGGTATATGGTAGTGATCTGGTGAAGGATGCCTTGGAAAAGGTAAACCTTAAAAGTCCTAATTGATCCTAGACTTGGCTAACTTGAATTAGTGGAGATCTACACTACGGGCAAGCTTATGGTACGACCACGGGATGCATATGAATTCTTTGTGAGAGTGAGGGCATTTGTTCAAATTGTGTGATGTCCTTAATTTATGTTCAAGAGCATATCTGAATGTGAGGACTA